>OVBE01001274.1:0-38201 GCA_900406425.1 Iberis pinnata | reverse complement strand
CGAAATATAAATACAAAACGAAAAAAAATTCTCGTCAAAATACGGGTTTCCACACAACCAGTAGGCTACTTGATTTTTGTTAAATATGTAAATATTTACTCACGTAGGTTTTAAACAATAATTCTTTAAGTTAATTAAAAGAAAAATAATTGGTGAATCCTATATAAAAATAATTTATTACAATAATTAAAAACGTATATGATTTTTTTTTTTTTTTGATTACCAGGGAGTTTTGGGCCGAAGCCGTATATCTCTCCAGGGCAAGGTCCAAACCATGTTATATTACCTCATTTGGAGGCATATCTCTTCCACTATGAATCGAACTCAGGAGCATAACATCACAAACGACTGCGCTTAAACTAACTGAATCATTTGTTCGATAGTTTCGATTTCGGTTTGGATTACTAAATTTTTTTTTTGTTATTCATATATTAGAAAATAGGTTTATTTGAGGTTAAAGTTTATATCATTCTACTTCTATATTTGGTTATTTGAGTTTTAAATTATAGATCTAATTAGGAAAAAAAATATTTTAATTAAGTTATAATTTTTTAGTTTTTTCATATTAATTTATGGGCCACAACTTTATTAGCCCAAATTCCATAAACATGAGAAAATGCACTCGCTATACGACTGGCCATGTTCGAATTCTGATATGATTATTTAAGTGAATATTTAATATATTCTAACATGTTTGTATATATTTAAATAAAATATCATTTTAAAAAAAACTAGATGGTTGAATTATTTAGATAATTTGAATTTTTTTTGATACTTGGTATAATTTTTATTTTATTTTGTATGAGTAATTTGTAGTTTAGTTAGGTTTGAAGTTCGTGTAGTACAATTCTGTCATTGTTAGGTCCGACTGTCTAGTTGTTAAGGTCGCAATCAATCCAAATATAATCTAACATTTGAACTGTCCTGTGAGAGTCACTCTCATACGGTTGTTTGTGTATTTGTCTAATATTTATTATTTATAATAAAATAGTTTTCTTTTTTCTTTTTTTAGTGGAGGAGTTTGGGCCAAATCTCTAATCTACTTTAGACGAGATTAAGCTGATGCTAATACCTTTAAAGCGTAAAATTCTTTCACCGTAAATCAAATCTAGAAACACAACATTACTAACGACTACGTTTAAATGACTAGACAACTCATCGGCAAAACGAATTCACCTTATAAGGAGGTATGACACGTGCTACATACTAAATAAGTTTGCTAGGTCGGGTGGTAAGAAAGAGAAAAAGAAGAGTTCAATTATCTTCCATTCTTTTTTTTCATTTTTTTTTTCATTTATACCTTAAATTTTAGTTTATTTAAATTTTAAACTAATGATATCTTTATTTTAAGAAAATAATAAACACATAACATTTAATATATATAGTTTTCACTCTAATTAATAGTATAATTTTACATAATAATATAAAATTTATATTTGTTACATACACAATATGTTATTATCCTTTATAAAAAGTATGTAAATAATATATATAATATGTTTTTATATACATAAAATATTTAATTAATGGAAATAAATTTTAATACATGATAATGTTACAAAGTTAAGTTAAGAAAAGACAATGTCGCATTTTTATATATTAAAATTTATAAATATTTGTTTAAATTATAATTCATTTTTTATATCAAATTAATGTTGCACCATATAAGTTTGCTGTCTAGATTCGTCAGATGGGAAGTCATTGTACAAAGAAAACAAAAATTAGAATGGGTCTATGAAAACATAAAGATCACAATTTGATTAAAGACAAAGCAAAGTCAAGGACACCTCATTGGAGAGTGAAAGTGAAGAAACATAACATTTACTATCTCATAGTTGGATCTTGCTCTTTTCTATTACTTTCAAAATTAAATATAAAAAATCTTATTTATATACATTTTTGTCAACAGTACAAAAAAAATACAAATAAACAACAACAGATGCATTAAGGGGAATCAGAGGGATACCATAGTCACGAGTCGGGGTTTCTGCCACCAGATTATAATGTGTTCGACATCATATTTATGTGCTTAGAAAAATAAACCATTGAACTCTCTCATTGTACACTTTGTTTTATATGTTCATACCATTTTCTTTAAGAGAGTTAAGTCTTCTAAGAAGCTCGGTTTCTTTCATCTGCGAATAAATGAGAGATCTGCGAAATGAGACTTATGTTGAGGAGGAAAGATATTGATCAAAAGGGAGAGAAGTTAGAACCTTGAATATTGCTAAAGCTGTGTGGAAAAGAACCTTTGCACCTTCATAGAATAGTACATCCCAAACTCGTAGAGTTGTCTGCAATCATAAGGTTCTCTGTTTAGGATATGTACGTTTTGGCTGTCGATAGCAACAACGATTAGTAACAGCGATCAAATAATGTTCGTTTGGCAGTCGCTACAACTGACGACAACAGCTAAATCTAGCGATAACAACTCAAATTTCTAGCTGTGATATTTTCAGTAATAGGTGTGACTATCAAACGAATAGCGATATAACTAAAAAGATAAAATTTAAAATAAAGAATAAAATTAAATTAATTTATAAATATTCAAATTAAATTAATTTATAAATATTAAAATTAAATTAAAATTGGTTATATTAAATTAACTTAAAAAAATTATAAATAAATATGTAAGAAAATTTAAAATAGTTTTTTATTGTTAAATTCGATTATATATTGTAGATGTATAATTTTGATACTTTTTTATAAATTTCTAAAATTTAAACAAAAAAAGGTGGAAAAAAACTAATATATATAATACAGCGATTAGTTGCTACGACAGTTAAACAAACCACATTATATGTCACTTGTTCGTTGTTGCCATCGACTGCGAAACGAACAAAAATCAAATCTATGCATAATTCAAAAAGGTTAAGAACCTCGGAAGGTAAGCTTTTCGAAAAGAGGCATAGATTTTCGGTTGCTACAAGTGAAACATCAAATCCCATATCATCAAGATGAGTAGTTATTCTGCAAAACCAAAACCCATAATGTTCACTTTCTTTTACGGACTTTTATGACCAATTAGTGAACCTTAAAATTGGAGAAAGATAACTAAAGACATACCTAGAACATTGTTGAGCAAATCTTTAAAAACTGGCTGTTCAACATGACATCCAGACAAGTTAGTTGTGTAACAATCTCGGACTATAACATTTTGCAAAAGTACTGCTAACATCCAAAACGCTTCTTCTTCTGTCTTCATAACAAGTAATAGTAATGCTGCAACATAGTTTAAGCCCTTAAAGAACAAAAAACATTATCGATCTAGACGAAAAACTCATTCGACCAAATCGAAAAAGGATAGGTTTACCGAAGGATTTTGATCTAGTGGTTGAAGCACTCTTTGGAGTGTTCAAGATCACTAGTTCAAACCTTTTAGAAAGAGTGATTTACGCTTTAAATATGTATTATCAACATGTGGTTCCGGACACCGGGAGAGATTATAGACCAAAGGCCGAAACTTCCAAAGTTTATCAATAAAAAAACGATAGGTTTGTGTGTGCGTACTTGACAATATCCGACATCAGAATCACGAAAGGAGTAACCAACAAGTACACGTCGTAGTGAAGCATGACCCTCTGGAGTATCTAACCATGGATGTCCTGGGAAAGTCCTTGGCAGATCCTGCAAGAGTAAAAAGACACAAATGATTGATATGATATTTATGATCTAAGGATGTTGTAGTATAAGATAATGAAATTAACGTATTTATATGGCATATAGTCTCAAATAATCATCAATTAAAAACCTAAAAGAGAAGAAATGATCTACTACAAGGCCTGCCTGCTCTCAAAGCTCTTATGAGTTATGTGATCTCTAAACCATAAAGAACATAACTATATATAAAAACCAAAAAATTTTATGACCCCATAAATTTCAGGACTGGCATTGCATTGTGCTGTAAGTTGTCTGAACACAAGAATGAACAATGGATCTGGAACAATATTAAAGCAATGGATCTGGAATAACAGTTTCTTTACCTGATGACACTAGGGTCCCAATAACTCATATAGGCACTATATGCTTGACTGATTCTCTGGTTTTACATAATGTCTTACATGTTCCTACTTTTAAATTTCATCTTTTAAGTGTTCGTAGTTTATTAACGCATGGAAAATCATCTGCTCATTTTTTATATTGATCATTGTGTGATACTGGAGGATATTCAGGGCTTGAATATTGGTAGAGGAATAATTATGCACAACCTTTATATCCTAGAGTCTGCACTTATTTCAAACTCTATCAATCTTTGTGGTTCTCTTACTGTGGATGATTCAACTTGGCATAATCGTATAGGTCATTTGTCTTTTGCAAAATTTCAACATTTATCTGGTATATTAGATTTCAAAAATTGAAGTTCTTTGTTCTGTATGTCCTCTTGCTAAGCAGAAACGTCTTCCATTCATATCCTATAATAAAATGTCATATTGTGTATTTGATTTGGTTCATTTAGATATTTGGGAGCATTTTCTATTGAATCTATTGAAGGGTGTAAGTATTTTCTAACAATAGTAGATGACTGCACTAGAGTTATATAGATGTTAAAAAGCAAATCAGATGTTGCATTTCTTTTTCCTCAATTTGTGAAACATATTCAAACATAGTATAACACAGTTATAAAGTCTATTCTAAGTGACAATGCTCCTGAATTAGCCATTCCTAGTTTGATAAAAGAATATGGAATGATGCATTATTTTTCTTGTGCATATATACCGCAACAAAACTTAGTGGTAGAAAAAAAAACATCAACATATCTTGAATGTGGCTAGAGCATTATTTTTTTAATCAAAGTTGCATATTGTCTTTTGGAGTAGTTGTGTGCTTACTTCTGTGTTTTCAATAAATAGAACTCCATCTGTTTTGTTGGATAAGAAGATACCATATGAATTGCTTATGCATAAACCACCAGATTATAGCTTTTTAAGAAGTTTTGGATGCTTGTGTTTTGTATCATCTTTGCCTAAGAATATACACAAGTTTACACCTAAAGCTATTAAATGTGTGTTTATAGGATATCCCCCATGTTATAAAAGATATAGATTGTTAAACTTAGAAACTCGTGAAGTGATTGTCTCTCAAAGTGTTATTTTAGAATGTTTTTCCATTTACAGATACAATTTCATGCACATCTCGCCAACTGTTTTCTGATTCTATTTTACCTTTGCCTATTTCAGAAGTTGTAATTACTGATGTTTCTGATTCTGTGTTAGAAACTAGGCATACTAGTAATCAACCTGCAATAGATGCTTCACATATAGACTCTAGTGCCCCCATTTGTTTTTCCTGAGACTGTTATTTCAGGACAGAGACCATCACCTACAAACAATGATAGGCCAAAGAGACGAACACATGTATCATCCTATCTAGCTGACTGTCATTGTTCTTTAATTACTCTTGATTCCTCACCTAATTTTCTCCAATCACGTACACCTTATCCTATTGAATATTTACTTACATATGACAATCTTCAGCCTTCTTTTCAACAATATACACTTGATATTTATGTGGAAAAGGAACCAAACACTTTTAAGCATGCTATAACATCAGAAGTATGGAACAAAGCAATGACAGAGGAATTAGATGCTATAATTCAAAACTAGACATGGCGTATTGAGTCTCTGCCAGAAGAAAAGAACGTAGCTGGCAGTAAGTGGGTATATACGATAAAGTATAACTCAGATGGAACAGTTTCAAGACACAAAGAACGTTTAGTTGCTCAGAGATTCACTCAGCAAGAAGGAGTGGATTATACAAATACTTTTTCCCTTGTTGCGAAGTTAGCAAGTGTGAAACTGTTATTAGCATTAGCATTAACATATAATCATTCTTGGCATTTGGCACAGATGGATGTCTCAAATGATTTTCTCCACAGTGATTTGGATGAGGAGATATTCATGAGTCTGCCTATGGGATATACGCCTGGTTCGAATGAAGTTTTGCCACCAAATCCAGTTTGTCGCCTTCAAAAATCATTTTATGGCCTCAAACAGGCTTCAAGACAATGGAACAAGTGTTTTACACAAGTATTACTTAAAGCTGGATTTGCACAATAAAGAGCAGACACTACTTTCTTTGTTAAGATACATGGTCAAACTTTCATTGCCATATTAGTATATGCCGATGATTTGCTTATAAAAAGTAATAGTGAGGATGCTTTGATGGACCTAAAGGCTGTTTTGCATAAGGAAGATAAAAGACTTAGGCAAACCAAAATTCTTCTTGGATTTAGATATTGCATGCAGTTCAAAAGGTATATCAATATCACAAAGGACGAATACATTGAATTTGTTGGATAGTGCAGGATTATTGGGTTGTAAACCAGCTAGTGTGCATATGGATATAAATGTACAATTAGTATACACAGGAACACTATTATCTAATCCTACTTCTTATTGGGAGCTGGTTGGAAAACTGTTATATTTGACTATCACCATGCCAGATATAACTTTTGATGTCCACAAACTAAGTAAATTCCTCTCTTCTCCAACTGATATCCATCATCATGATGTTCTTCGTGTGCTCCATTACTTGGAATCAAATTCAGGCCAAAGACTTTTCTATTCAGCCACATCTGATACATGTCTCAATGCTTTCTCTGATGCATATTGGACAAGTTTTCCGGATACAAAAAGGTCAGTTACTGGTTTATGTGCATATCTTAGAGACTCATTGCTTACCTGGAAATCAAAGAAGCAGCAAACAGTTAGTAGGAGCAGCACTGAAGCAGAATATAGGATTTTAACACTTGCCGCATGTGAACTCCTATGGCTAAACCGGATTCTTACAAACTTGCACATCAAAGTCATTCAGCTGCAAAGCTTTTTGGTGATAACAAGTCCTCAATCTACATTGCAACAAATCCAACTTTCCATGAACGGACGAAACATATTGAGGTGGATTGTCACACTGTAAGAGATCAAGTAAACTCTGGGTTTTAGAAACTTTTACATGTTCCAATAGTCAACCAACATGCTTATTTGCTCACAAAGGCCTTGCATCCTCGGCCATTCTATCATCTACTTGGAAAGCTTTTAATTTCAAGCCTCTACACACCAACTGCTTTTGCCTTTGTTTCGGCTTGAGGGGGGGATGTATTAGGATGTTGTTAGTTTATTAAAGTAGATGTTAATAGTTAATTACATCTTAACTAACTCTTAAGTAAGCTTAGTGAGCTTAAATACTCTTTGCACACTTTACTTTGAGGTCAATGTGATTTTTACTTTCACTTACTGAAGAACTTAATATTTTAATAACTAACCATTGGCAGATTTTTTTTACCAAGGTTGTGCAACCTGGAATCTTCAAACACTGATGTCCAAGCTTGGAATTCACAAGTTGTTTCTTCCATCTTGAAATGAGGGTATTAGCATATACAATTGGTAGATATCGGTTAAGTAAACCGGACATTTTATATAGTATAAATGTATTTTACTATGTAACAAACATATTATCAGAAATAGAATGAATGTTCACATTTACTATCTTCTTCTTTCCCTTCTTCTTTGAGTTCAATCCTAAGTTCTAATATAATAAAATTATTATACATTAAAATCATATATGGTTTCAAAACGAAGATTATCATTAGTAAAAAGAGTATTTAATATGCTCTCCTTTCTCCACTATATATCCTTAATTTCAAAACTTAAGTCCAATATAACATGATCTTTAATGTATGAGGAAGTCTTATCAAGAATAAGAAAATCTTTCAAAGTAAAGAATATTAGCTTAAAATTTAGGAGTAAATGTGTAAAAATTCCATGTTGAAGTTGTTCCAAGTATCAAAAAATAGTAAAAGACCATTCAATCAATAGTTTTGAGCTATACTAAATTTTCTTCAAACCAATTAGATATGTGAATTAACTCAACTTTCTTAGCATACTTTATTCAAAATCTAAAACTCACAAATCTCATATTTAACGAAATCATGATTCAACAATTACGCCAAAATGAATAAGAAGATGTTAATGATCAAAATTCAATATATAGGCCCTGTTCGTTTGCCAGTCGCTAGCGGCATCGATTAAAATTATGTCCGTTTGTCAGTCGCTGGTCCAGCGATTAAAAATTTTAGCCGCCAAATTTTCTAGCGTTTCAAAATATATTCAACGACTGCTAATCGCTGCCGCTAGCGACTGACAAACGATGCAAACGAACATAACCAGCAACTGATAACAGCTACAGCTAACCGCTGCCGCTAGCGACTGACAAACGAACCGGACCATAATGATTAACATAACAATGAGACGATTAAACAACCAAAAATCTCAATAGTCTTTCAAAAGAGAAACAAATCTTTTTCACCTGTAAACTTTTTTGCAGGGGAAAACAAACTTAAAGCTTTTTGAGCTAAAGAATCAGTACTACTATTTTCCACAATGTATCAAACTCCCTGCACCGAGAAAAAGTCCGAAAATCGCTGTGCTGCCTACAGTTGTTTGCCCTATGTATCTAACCTTCATTAGCCCTGGTACCTTCAGGAGAAAAAAAGAGAGGAACAAATGATCATTAAGCAGTAACACACACATTTAATTTCTTCATATTGAGATTGTTTTTATAATTTTGTGCTCAGTGTGACAAGAACATTCATTGTCTAGACATCTTTCTTATACAAACATAACATTAAGAGGAATCATTACCAGGGTCGGCCCTGAGATTGTAAAAAGTTTGAAAGGCCGCAATCTACAATAGAAAAATGGCCAAAATTGCATAATTTTCAAAAAATGGACCGTTTTCTTAACTAACATTTTAAAATTAGAAAAAAAACCGCAAGCTCATGCTTCATTTCCTTGGCCTCAAGAACGACTTTGATCATTACTCAAAGGGTTCACTGAAACAATTTTTTAAAAGTGGGTCGACGATTTTTTCCCTCCTCAATTATAGTATCTCACATTATTTTTCTATGAATTTATTGGCTCTTTAATACACACCCTAAACTAATAAGGTTGGTTATTACAATTACGCACATAAACTTTCAAAAGTTATGTTTTATTTCACATATGCAATTAAATCCACGTTGATTTAGATAATGAAAGCAATATGGGGTAAATATTGTATTTTATTTTACTAATAATCACAATTTGTAATCTCGATTAATTGTATTTAATCATAATTAACGGGATTAATCGGGAATTAAGCAAAATAATTAAGTTAGTGTGTATAAATCAACCAATAATTAGTTTAAAGTGTTTATCGAAGGACCAACAAGTTTGGAGGAAAATACAGTAGATTGCTATACTTTTTTTTCCACCTGGTAGAATAATATTGATACCAAAAAAAATTTACAACAAAAATAAGTTATAGTCTACAGATTTCGACTAAACTAAATTCGAAATCTCGGGAGTCAAAAGCTCGCAGATTTCGACAAAACTAAACTCGAAGTCTCAAGAGTCAAAAGTCCGCAGATTTCGACTAAACTAAACTCGAAAATCTCACTAGATTGCTATATTTAAGGTGGGAAAAATCGTTTAGCCCTTTTCAAAACTGGTGACAATTGCATAGTTAATGCTCGCAATAAAGATGAGTAATGTCAATTTTTCAGTAAAATGAGTGATATCGTCGAATAATTTATTGTGATCAAATTTTCTAATGGATCTAAAACATAAAATGAACAATGTTTTCAACCAGAAAAATCATATGCATATTTCTTTCTACTTTCTAATCAAAAATTTCAGAAAAAAACTGAAAACAGATTCATTTAACAAAAATCAGAACAAGATTTGATTGGAAAATAGTGAAAAATTTTCTCTTACCTTGAATCTAATAGCCTCATAAGTTCCATAAACAGCACCTGAAAAAAACATAAAGACTTTCTCAACATACAAGTACAAATTTAACCATTTCAATATAAAAAAACTTTTACAAAAAAAAATAAAAACAAATACAAGTAACCCACAAATCTATCTATCTATCTACATACAAAAAAAGTTCATGTAAGCAACTAAACAACAACAAAATCTACTTTCTTCATATTCTTGAAAATGGAATCAAGATTGAAGAAAGAGAGAGAGAGAGAGAAAGTTTTACCTACAGCACCACCAACGGCGCCGCCGACGGCAACTCCGGCAGTGATTCTGGCTAAGCAGCTATCTTTAGCCATCTTTGAACAGAACAAAGTTTAAAAATTTTTGGAAGTTTTGAGACAATTTCTGAACTGTGTTTCTGTCGGAAATTAAGTTTTGCTATTGCCCTCGCTGCTTTTAAGGTTTTTTTTTTCTAAGAATTTTTTTTTTTGGTACAATGGATTAGTTTTGCTTTTTGTAATACTGATTTCATCCAAAACCAATTTAAACCGATTTGAACCGATCTATCTTGTTTTGTTTTTGGTTTATAGTTTCATCCAAATTACTACTAGCCAACACTATTTTTAATGAACTTGTTGTGTTGATAGATCCCCATCGATGCGTGAGAATAATTCTATTTTATAAAATATAGTTTTACATGTTACACAAATTTATATATATATATATAGTTATAAATATGACATTTATTATTCAAAAATCAATATATTAAATTTCAAAATAAAATTATAATTTTTTATATTATTAATTGATTATTTTAGTAAAACATAACATTTAATATATTAGTTTCCAAAATATAATTAAATATGAAAATAAAAAGTGTACATATATTATCTATTTAAATATTTTTTGTTTTTAGTATATGACAGTGTATATATATATATGATTTTTAAAAAGCAAATCTAAGTTAACTAGTATATATATATATATATATATATATATCATTTTTAATTATATTTTATTTTTAATTAATTAATCTAAGAAACTTTAAATAAATCTTTTATAAGATTTTATTTTTAAATTTATATAATTAGAGATTTGTTTGATTACATAAATAATAGTAAGAGATATTTTATAATATGTAATACATTTATTTTATTTTTAATGAAAATTTTTAATTTTTTATTGAACTAATGACATATAATATAATAACTACGAACAAAATGTTTTTAAAAAAATCTTTTTAATATATAGTATATTCCACAAATGTTTAAATATTAAATTAATCTAATTTTACTATAAAGCTTACAAAATTTAGAAACTATTAAATTTACTTCACATCTTGTTTTTTTTTTTTGGGTCGGATACTTCACATATTGTTGGTGGGTGGATTCGCAATTATAATTAAATTGAAAATTTATTATCTTTATAATCAATTTTTTTTTTAATTATACAATTCCTACAAATTAAAGTCAAATTTCTAAAACTTGCAACATTTTGTAGAAAAATATATTCTTGTAAGAAAATAACATAAAAGTTCTTAATCTTATTTCTCTCAAAGAGAGATTTATTCAACAGAGTCAGAAACAAATTATCTAACAAATCAAAAGGATAGAAGAAGAGAAGTAGAAGATTAAAAAAAACAAAAAGTAGTCTATTAACTTGAGTGACTAAATAATATATCAAGTCTTTAATTTTGATAAAATATAATATATCATCAATTCTTTTATTTTCTTTTGATAAAATATAATATATCAAGTCTTCCTCTTGCCAACACGAGCAACATAACCATTCTTGATGATTGTTACAGATCTTCCTGATCCACACTGCCAAAACAAAACCCATATACTCATTCTTTTAAAACCTATAAAATAAACTTATATATAATAAAAGATATGAGAGTTGGAAGTTCATATTAAAGAAATTATTCTACATCAGAAATATGAAATTTTTTTTTATTAATATATAAAAATAGAACTAATTAATTTATTATCAATTAGTTTTGATTTCGAAAAACACATTGCTAACCATTCAAAGTAGGCCTGTCCATTTTGAGTCGGATTACCCGATTCGTCATGTACTTGACCCATATTGAAGGGTAAGAATCAGGTACGGATAATAATAATTACCCGTTTGGGTTAAGAATTTTTTTAAAACCGGTAAGAGTAATTATTTGGGTAACTGAATTACCCGTTTACATAACTAAATTTATAAAATTATTTCAAAACTTCACTATAATGATAATAATTTTCTAAATAAATACAAGTATTGTGTTACAATAAATATATGATTTAATGAACGTTAAAAGAACTTACATAATCGGTTATTTTATGTCATATTTTCAATTTTGTTAATATTTTATTCAACTTCTTAGACTTTTTTTTATAAAGATATAATATTATAATCACACGTTATACTATTTTTAAATTTTAATACGTATATTAGTCAAATTTATATAATATATTACGAGTACGGGTACTAAACGGGTATTGATTTTAACTACACAACCGCCCTTTACCCGAACCGTATCCGCCATTACCCGATCCATAATTTTGCGGGTATACTTTGGGTATTAGTTTCTCATACCCCAAATTACTCGTACCCGACCCGTACCCACTATTACCCGATTTGTTACCGAAATGAACACCCCTAATTCAGAGTATGGCAATGCTCAATTCGAATTTTTATCAACCACTAGAGTATATCACATTAAAAACATGATGCAATATAAAGTAGGATAAATAGTTAGCAATATATATATATATATATATATATATATATGCAATTCATAATAAGGCAAATCGTTAGAGCTATTTTACCTTTTCACATCTAAGAAAGAAGAGACGATTCTCCTTTGTAAGAATTGTGTCTGGGCTCTTGCAACCAAGGCAAATGACATATTCAGCTGAAAAATATATAAACACAAATAATAAAAATATTAATTTAAGAAATCAAGTGAATTATGATTAACTCCAAATATCCAAATCTTGAAAAAAATTAAAGAAAATGCTTCTTTTTATGTATAACCGCAAAATTCAAGACCGAAATATGTATGTTTTCGTGTGATAAATATTAAAACGTGTAAATTAATCGTTTTTTTCTAGTGCATTCGAATATAAAATCAAACACTTCTTTTGTTTTAAAGAGCTGGGATTTTTTTATCTCTCACTAGAGTGAGTGATATCGTCAAACAGCCCACTAACCGAGTTTTTTAATGGATTTAAAGCGTGACACCATATTTAAATGTTTTCGTATGATAAATATCAAAATGTGTAAATTAATCGTTTTTTCTAGTTCGAATCTATTATTAAACACTTTTTGTTTTAAAGAGTTAGAGATTTTTTATCTTTCCATAGAGTGAGTGATACAGTCAAATAGCCTACTAACCGGATTTTCTAATGGATTTAGAGTGTGACACTATTTTCGACTATCCAAGAGGAAATAATTTTGTAATTCCGCACTAAAAAAGAATTGATTCCTAGCCTAGACCAACCAAACGATAATTTCTGCTCAAATATGGTAACCACTAGATCACGACCACTTAGTTTATATTAAAAACTACTTGATAGAGAAAAGTTTACTTACTGATATATCGGCGCAAAATGCCTTCAAAGTTCTTAGGGGCAAATCTCCCCTTAACAACCAATCTTTGTTGGCCATCAAGTGAACCACTTGTACCCAATTCAGAAAGCAAGTAAGTCATAACATGATCTGGTTGTCTATGCATCCTGAAATTATATAAAGTTTTACTTGGATTAATAAAGTAAGTTCTAGTAACTATGGCCCTGTTCGTTTGCCAGTCGCTAGCGGCAGCGATTAGCGGTAGCGATTAAAATTGTGTTCGTTTGTCAGTCGCTGGTCCAGCGACTAATCGCAGCGATTAATCGCTGCGACTAGCGATTAAAAATTTTGGCCGCCAAATTTTCTAGCGTTTCAAAATAGATTCAGCGACTGCTAATCGCTGCCGCTAGCGACTGGCAAACGAACATAACTAGCGACTAATAACAGCTGCAGCTAATCGCTGCCGCTAGCGACTGGCAAACGAACAAGACCTATATATATAGTTACACAAGAATGCATATGAGAGTAGTTTAGTTCATACGTTTTGCAAAGATCCATGAAGTTGACAAAAACGGTCTTCTTTGTTCCTTCACGAAGAACTTGTGGTGGTCTCATAACTGTACGACGTCTATCTCCAGCAAGTTCTGGATTGTTTTCACGTAGAATGTTAAAGACCCTACCAAGAAGCTGCACAACATATAACACCAATTAGAAAGAAGAAGAAAAACAAGCTAAAACATTTTTGAAAAGGAGAAAACAATTTAAAACTGACAGATTTTTGACAGAAAAACCCATTAATTCCGATCGATAGATTTTCAACGGAAAAACCTGCTAAGAAAAATTGTTGAAAATCCGTAGGAAAATTCCATCCGACAAATTGTCGAAAGAAATACCATAGTTTATTTTAGGTCTGGGAATTCGGTTTAATCGGTTCAATTCGGGTCGGTTTTTTCGGTTTTTAGTTTTTTCGGTTTTTGAACTTTGTGCCGAATTGAACCGAATAAAATTTCGGTTCGGTTCGATTTTTGGTTTTGAAGTTCGGTTTATTCGGTTATTTTTCGGTTATTTTTTGGTTTTTTCGGGTTTTTTCGTTTTTTTCGGTTTTTCGGTTTATTCGGTTTATTCGGTTCGTTTTTTTTGTTTATTCGGTTATTTCGGTTTATCAGTTCGGTTCGGTTCGGTTACCGAATCTGAATTTTTTAGTACCGTTCGGTTATTAAAATGTAATTCGGTTCGTTCCGGTTCAGAATTTTCTGGTCGATTCAAAATCCCAGCCCTAATTTATTTATTTTTTTAATTGTTGGAAATTCATAGGAAAATTTCGAACAACATATTAACGGATATAAACGTTCAGAAAAAAAACCCATCAAAAAGCCGTTAGAACATGTTCTTGAATATCTGTCGATTATGCATCGGAAAATATTTAAATTAAAGAAGTATGTAATAAAAAATTACATGTTTAAGTAACCAAATATATAGCATCATATCAATACAAAAGCTATGTATAAAGAGAGATATTAATATTAACCTCATCATAAAAATAATCTCTATCACTTCCCTCCCAAGGATAACGTTGCTTCTCCATAATGTCTCCTACCTCTTCTTCATCGTTATTACTATTATCTGTAAGAAATTGTGCATAGATTCAAAGAATACCGACTAAATACCGATTAATAATATTTGTCGAAAAATTCCGACCAATTTTCGAACTAATTGTCAGATTACTCGAAAATTGGCTAAAATATCTTCGGAAAATTTCCTGACGATCTTTATAGTCGGAAATGGTGGTTGGAAATGTGCATTATTTCTTGTAGTATTCACTAAGATACAATTGAAACAAGAAAAAGTTTTAAACCTTGTACAACTTCAGCACTTTCATCATTCTCTAAGATAATTTTAACCTGAACATCAACATATAAAAATAAAAAAAAATTAAGGTGAGGAATCATCAAAAAACACAAGTTTGAATCATTAAAAATTCTTTAGGATGCACTAAATACTAAATACTTACTGGCTTCTTTGTTTTCTTCTTCATTCCAGTAAATGTACTTACAAGATCATCATTACCTTCTGCTAAACAAAAAAAATCAGGTAAATTTTAGCAAAAATAAATATATAAAAAATCATATAATACAACCAAAACTTATAGACTAGTGTTTTTGGTTAATTTGAATCGACAAATTTCGATATA
Source organism: Iberis pinnata (assembly GCA_900406425.1). Taxonomy (NCBI): domain Eukaryota; kingdom Viridiplantae; phylum Streptophyta; class Magnoliopsida; order Brassicales; family Brassicaceae; genus Iberis; species Iberis pinnata. Next base: position 22,709 of record OVBE01001274.1, on the reverse strand, counting down.
TAATAATTCTTATAATACAAATAAACAAAACTATGTGAATTCAGTGTATAAAATGAATTTTTAATTACTTGACAAAAATATGTATTATAAATAACAAAATTAGCATTGAAAACGAACATTGGCCATGTTCGTTTACCAGTCGCTAGCGGCAGCGATTAAAATTGTGTTTGTTTGTCAGTGGCTGGTCCAACGACTAATCATAGCGACCAACGATTAAAAATTTTAGCCGCCAAATTTTCTAGCGACGGCTAAGCGCTGCTGTTAGCGACTGGCAAACGAACATAACCAGCGACTGATAATAGTTGGAGCTAATCGATGCTGCTAATCGCTGCCGTTAGCAACTGACAAACGAATATGGCCAATATCCACCATACCTGGCATTGAATATGCATCAGCTGAACTCTCTGTAAGATCTTGAAGAACAATCTTTTTCTTCTTTTTCTTTTTGGTTGGATCAAAAGGTGCAAGCTAATATATATAAAATAAAATTAAAAACATGACAAAAACAATCAATACACATGATCATAATCAAACTTTTGGTTAGTGAGATCTATGTACATATACATGAGATAAATCAGGTTCAATATATAATTATATCAGATTACACATGATAATACATTAGAAAGATGAAAAGAGATGAAGAAACGATTTAACAACAATCTGCATGATCGATCAAGGATCTGTTATAGATTTTAAAAAGCTACAAAATTTTTTTACCTCTAGCTCATCCTTCACTTCGTTATTTTCATCAGCCATATTGATGATTATAATACTAATTAAGAAGGAAAAAAAACATTCAGAAATCAAATCAAATATTAGAATAAGAATATGATATGAGTAATTAACAAAGATGTAGAAAACGATTAATTAACTTACCTTTGGTAACGAAACCGTACGAGAGATCTAAAAGAAGGGAGAGAGAAAAATAAGAAAAGGCAATGAAACTTTTTTGATTTTTGTTGCATTGCTGAGGTTCTGTTTTTGCATATAAGAGAAAGTGTTGTATTGGGCTTGTTGGGCCTGTTTTGAATTGATTTAGAAGTTGGTCCAGATCCAATGTTTGAAGATTCTAAATCAGGTAGAGTCTTGCTAATACACCCCTTCAAACTTTTGTTAGAGGAGAAACTAACACCAAGTTTGTTCCTTAGACGCAAGAAAGGAGCTTGAGTCAAAGACTTGGTGAAGATATGAGCTACTTGCATATCTGCAGGAATGTGTTTCACAATGAGAGACTTTGAAGGTACCTGTTCACAGACATAATGGTAATCCACTGCGAAATGCTTGGACTTTGAGTGAAATGCATGATTAGTTGTGAGATAAACAACAGAGAGGTTATCACACCGCATCCGAGGAGGTTCAGTTTGAGGGAAACCAATCTGGTTGAGAAGAGCCACAATCCAAGTAACTTTAGAAGCTGCATGAGACAATGATTTATATTTTGCTTTAGTTGATGATTTGGAGACTGTTGGATGTCGTTTACATAATGTTCTGACCCATAACAGTGCAAAAACCACCAGTTGATCTTTTGGTTTCATGACACCCTGCCCAATCACTATCACTATAACAAATTAAAGCTAAAGTTGATGCTGAAAACAAATTAATCCGCATCTCTGTAGTGCCTTTTAAGTACCTCAGAATGCATTTTAGGATGTTAAAATTAGCCACAGTAGGTGTGCATTCTCTGACACACTAGATTGACAGCAAACTGAATGTTTGGTTTGGTTAGAGTGAGATATTGTAACTTACCAGCCATACTTCTGAAGTAGGTAGGATAAAAAATAGTGTTGAATATGCGAATTTGTCTAATTGCAGTGGTAGAGGTGTGGAATGAGTGCACAGTCTGTCATTCATGCTGCCAATAAAAGATCAGTTGCATATTTGGTTTGACTCAAAAACAATCCATGTGTGTGTGCTTTAGCCTGAATTCCCAAGAAATAATGTAAAGAACCCATATCCTTCATTCGGACTGAATAATGAGCTTGTCCATCAGAGTAAGAAAGAGTTGATTGTTGTTGCATGTTACAATTATATCATCAACATAGAGAAGAAGTAAGATAGTGTCAGATCCATGAGTGTAGAAGAACAAGGATGGATCTAGAAAACTGCATATGAAACCAAAGTTTAGTCGGAATGAACTAAACTTATCAAACCAAGCACGATGTTCTTGTTTTAAACTATAGATAAATTTTTTAAGCTTGCAAACATAATGTGGTTTCTGTTGATTGATAAAACCAGGTGGCTGCTTCATGTAAATCTGTTCTTGAAAATCTCCATGTAGAAAGCATTTCTTACATCAAGCTGCATTATGTTCCAATGTTGAATGACAGCAATATGAAGAACAATTCTTATCGTGGCAGTTCTAACCATTGGACTATATGCATTTATATAGTCTATGCCTTCTTCTTGTTCAAAGCCTTTTGCCACTAATCTAGTTTTGAGTTTGTCTAAAGATCCATCAGAGTGCAGTTTGGTTCTAAAAACCCACTTACAACCAAGAGGTTTAATTGCTTCTTCAGGAGGAACAAGCTCCCATGTTTCTGTTTCATACATTATAGAAATTTCATCATGCATTACTTTATACCATCCTGAACCTGCAAGAGCCAATGTGACCGTTTTAGGTTTTGGATAGGCAGACTGTGTTGAGACTAAGGCATATTTATTATTATGCTTCCTTATACCATCTTTACCACGTGTAATCATGGTGTGTGTTGAGCTAGTGTATGATTGTAGAAGAAGAGACTCAATTATAGAGGTTAAAAAGGGACCAGAGATGTGTGTTGTGGCCAAAGGAGATTCACTCAAGGATTGAGTAGTTACAGTAGTATTTGTATCAGAAGAAATTGACTGATCAAAATGAGTAGGAGATTCAGAAGATTCAACTTGTATAGGAGAGTAAAAATGATTATAAATGATCAAACTGAATCATTTCTGAATCTATCTTAGAGTTATGTTGCACTGGAGACTGAGCAAGGACTGATGCAACTGACAAATCAGCTTGTTCATAACTTGGTGGAAATCTTCTTCTGCAGAAACACTTAGTTGTAATGTAGAGAGACCAGATTGCCATGCCTTCAGCAACACTATACTATACGCATATCGAAAACTTTTATAATCCGATTTGTGAAAGAAAAGGAAATTTCTTTTCATCTAAAAGAGCATGTCTTGTAATGAAGACATATTCATTGGGAGGATGCAAACACCTGTAACCCTTGTAATTCTCTTCATAACCCAAAAATACACATATCAGAGACATGGGATCAAACTTGTTTTAAGAGTAAGACCGAAGAAATGGATAACAAGCAGACCTACAAACTCTTAAACAATTATATATTGGTGCAGTACCATGAAGCCTTTCAAAAGGACATAGATTATTGGGCAATGTAGAGGAAGGAAGGAAATTTACCAAGGTAGTTTGAGGTGAAAAAGGTTTCAACCTATAAAGATTGAGGCACTTTACTTTAAAAAAATCATGGTTAAGCCAAGTTCTGTCAAATATCTATGCTTCATTTCTTCAATATCATTTTGTTGAGGTGTATATGGGCATGATATCAACTGTTTTATACCACATTTTGCAACGTGAGACATGAATCGCTTACTGACAAACTCATACCCTCCATAACATTGAAACTTAGCGATTTTCTGTTGGAATTGTGTTTCAACATGTGTTTGAAAGACAATGAATACTGAGTAAAAGTCATATCTTTATTTAAGTGGATAGAACCAGGTGAATCTTGAGAAGTTATCAACAAAAATCACATAACATTGAAAGTCTTGAGTTGAAACAACATGTGCACGACCCCATAGATCACAATGTATACGTTCTAGAAGCCTAGTTGGAACAAACTCAAAAAGAGAATATGACAATCTGCAACTCTTTCCTAATTGACAAGCATCACAAAGTTGAGTACTTGTTTTATTGACTACTATTGTCTTATTTCTTGCTAAGATGTGAAGAATCTCCTTGTGTGGACGACCAAGTCTTTAATGCCAAATTGAATCACTAGTAGTTTGCTGCCTTCAATAGTAAAATACCAGAAACTTAGCATCCTCCGGGACATAAAGATCAACATTTCTTATGCCTTTGGTCAGCAGTTTGTTTTTCCATTTTCCTTTATATATTTGAGTTTGGTCTGAGTTAGAATGGGTACCAAGTCACTATTATAAAATTCAAAATAGTGACAAAGACTAGCCAAATCCAAAATTGTGAAAATCATTCAATAAAGTTAAATAGTTTGTTCAAAGGAAATACACAAACAAAACTTAGTGGGTATAGAGTATAAGATGTGATGTTAAGGTGGTGATAGGTTGAGATGTATAATTTTTCTACTAATCTTAAATAAATTCTATAATATTTTTTGTATCGATTTAGTTTTTTTATGATATAAAATTTATATGTTTTGATAGTTTTTTTAAAAAATGTCATTAGATTGTTTTTGAGTTTTGTTGTTTATTCATATTTTTAAACTAAACTATTCTAAAATTGTAAGTTTTTTCTACAATAAAAATATTTTATTTTTTATTTTGTTATATACATAAAAATATATAAACTTATATTAGTTTCATTTATAAACTAAATTATACGGAATTAATTGATTTGTTTGCACGAGCAATATTCACAACTATATGTGTTCTCCGTCACATTAATATATAGGCCACAACTGGACGGCTCAGTAGTTCAAACTCCATAAATAGAAAAAAAACACTTGTTATGCAAGTGGCCGGGTTCGAACCCTGGTCTACCAACAAGTCAACAACAGTAACACAACCACTAAACCACTTGATCTTTGTTTGTCATTGAACTTATGCTTCTAAAATAAAATATAAATTTATTTCTTAAAAAACTAACTAAGAATCAATAACTAAATTAGTAAAAAAAAGTAATAATAATTATTTAATGACGTGTCAATTACAACATTTTCACAAAAACTTGGAAAAAATTATCCTCTCATCTCATCTCTGGTTGACAAATAATAAAAACAAAAACACCTAATCATAGCTTCTCCATCTCCATTTCTCCAGGATAATGCAAATTTTCTCAGAAAATTTTCATCCAAATTCATTCATAATTTTGTTGTTAATTTTCCCTTCGATTAAACTCCCTTAGTTATACCAAAAAAATTGTAAATCTTGATGGATTTTTAGCTTCTTCCATAAAAAAACTGAGACTTTGATGAATTTAGAGTTCCATAATTAATCATCCCTTGTCTAAGGTAATTTTCAAAGAATCTTTAAATCCTTTCATTGGTACAATCAAGTTTAATTCTTTTTTTATATATATAATTCAGATTCTCATTGTTTAAAGCTCTTCAAGGGATGGTGTGATTCTTGAGAAAATCTTCTAGACAATTTTTTTTAAATGTCTTAGGTTTTTGTCTGAACATTAAAAAATGTCTGATCCTGTTGAAGTTTCTGGTAATTAAAATATTTTCCCCTAAATTTATATAATTTTCAATGAGAACATTTAAAAAAAGGGTTTTAATTTTTGGCTTTTAGGGTCACATGCTTGCTTATATGATCTTTTATCTTTAGAGACTCCAATATCGACTTTGCAAACATCTTCTTCTGGTAATTTTAACTTTTTCTAGTTTCAACATTTTATAGTTATGTTAGTGTTAGTTGAAATTAATGTTTTTGTTATGTTTTGATATTTTTTTTTAGATCCTCGAGATCGGTTAGAGAAGTTGTTAACACAACATGGGAATGACTATTGTGCTGATTGTGGATCTCCTGAACCAAAATGGGTGTAAGTTGATTTATATATGTATTTGGATTCTCGCATTTTTGTGTTCATAGATTGATTCATTTTTTTAAAAAAATGTTGTTTAGATCTGTAAGTATTGGTGTATTTATCTGCATAAAGTGTTCTGGTGTACATAGAAGTCTTGGAGTTCATATATCAAAGGTACTTTCGCCCTCTTAGTTTTGCTATCGTTAGTTGCTGTCGCAATATAAATCAAAGGTATTAGTGATTAGCGACAACGACCAGCAAATATGTGTAATTGTTCGTTTTGGAGTTGCCGTTGCTGGTCGTTGAAAAGAATCAACGATTAGAAATTTAAGTCGCTTTGGCTAGTTGTTGTCGCTAGTTGCAGTGACGGCCAAACAAACAAAAATTTGGTTGTTGTCACTAGCGACAACCAAACGGATGAGACCTTTCTTTCTCGTCAATGATCTAACTTCTATCTGTCTTCTATATTTAAAGTTTTTTGATTAGATGTTTGAGTTGTCGACTAGCGATTAATAACAGCGACATGTATTGTTGTTCGTTTCCCGTTGCTATGAATGGTCGTTGTTCGTTTGACAGTTATAGCGAGTTGTCGCTGAAAAAACCGGCTACCATAAATTTAAGTCGCTATCGTTGATCGTTGTTGCTGGTCACAATCGCTCGTCACAGTCAAACAAATATCATTTGATCGTTGTTGTTGTCAAATAGCATAGTTTAATTTTTCATCAATGATCTAACTTCTATCTACTTTTTTATATTTAGAGTCTTTTGACTTGATGTTTTAGTTGTCGACTAGCGATTAGTAACAATGACATGTATTGTTGTTCGTTTCCTATTGCTATAAATGGTTATTGTTCGTTTTACAGTTACAACGACTGGTAGTCGCTGAAAACAACAACCATTAATTTCAGTCACTATCGTTGATTGTTGTTGCTAGCTACTGTTGCTCATCGCAGTAACTGCCAAACATATAACATTTCGTCGTTGTTGTTGTCAACGAACATTGTTTTCTTTTTCGTCAATGATCTAACTTCTCTCCACTTTTCTCTTATTTTTAGATTCAAATGTTTGAGTTGTGGTAAATTATAGGTTTTGTCAGTAAAGCTAGATGAATGGACGAATGAACAAGTTGACATGCTTATAGGATATGGTGGAAACAATGCAGTGAACCAAAGATTTGAAGCTTGTAACATAGACCAGTTAAAGAAACCAAAACCAAATTCAAATAACGAAGAACGCAATGATTTCATCAGGTGACATTTTTTATTCACAATTTAGTTAAAATTAGTATCATTTTATGTAATATAGAATCACTTTATTATTTAGTTCTTAAAAATTTGCAGGAAGAAATATGAGCTGCGCCAGTTTGTCGATCCAAAGGATAGTACTTTGTGTACTTCTCAGCAGTCTAAGAACATAGATACTTCAGAATCATCTTCAACTTCTACAAACCAACGTTCTGCGAAAACCCGAATTGGTAATGCACTTCGGAATAGCTGGGGAAGAAGAGAATCAGAAAATAAAGGATCAAAGAGCAATTCATTGGTAAGAACTAGTATACATTCATATACATACATGCATGTATGGGTAAGAAATTGATGAGCAAAACATCTGTTGGTTATGAGTAGGGCAAAAAACCGGAACAGAAGAACTAAAAAACGGTTCTTGATCGGTTTCCGTTCCACCCAAATTACCCGATTCTTCGGGTAGAACTGAAGAACCGACCATATTAATAACCTTATAATTTCGGCTAGAATCGAAAAACCGACCATATTAATAACCTTATTAATAACCATGGTATCGGGTAGGAACCAAAACCGAACCGAAAACCGCAAGGTAGAACCGACCATATTAATAACCTTATAATTTCGGTTTAGAAATTTTAGTGTAGACTTACCTTTTAGGTTTTGATTTATATGTAAACTTACTTTTTGTCTGTGACTTACTAAGATATGGCATATTTGGTTTCCTAATTGTGTTGTTTTGAATTTTTTTTTTTTTATGGTATTTAAACTAATTTCAGGTATTTTTGTTTTTCGGATAATTTTGGTCGTTTTTGGTCTGAAATACCCGAAACCAATTGAGAATAAAAAATTTCGGGTAATTTTCGGTTGCCCTAACATAGAACTGAACTGACCCAAAACAGATGAGAACCGAACCGAATATTTGAAAAGGGTTGATTGGGTATTAGAGTTTAGGATCCGAAGAATCAAAAATTCGGCTCCAACCCGAAACCGAATCGAATACCCGAAAGCCTAGCCCTAGTTATGAGCATCGTCTAAAATGCATATTATTCATTTTTTAAGATAATTCTGAGTTGCATTAACATTTAAAGATGCTTTTATAGGCAGGTATGGTTGAATTTGTTGGATTGATTAAGGTTAATGTGGTAAAAGGAACAAACCTTGCGGTTCGAGATGTGATGAGCAGTGATCCTTATGTTATTCTTTCTCTAGGCCAACAAGTGAGTGAGCTCTCTGCAAATCCTCTCTAAACTTCTAAAACTAAAATCTTATGGAAACTAAATTGGATTTGTATATATGTTGTTTGAAGTCTGTTAAAACAAGGGTGATCAAGAACAACTTGAATCCAGTGTGGAATGAGACCTTGATGCTTTCAATACCAGATCAAATGCCTCCTCTCAAAGTGGTGAGTTGCATCAATGTTTTGATATATCTCAAAATAACCATAGTGCTTACTACCTAAGTCGTTGCGACTAATCGCACTATGTTGTTCATTTGACTGTTGCAGCAATTATGTGTTATTTTATCATTTTAAATATAAAACATTTATAAAACTTATATTTACATAAGATACATAAATTATATATCTAAACTATATACAATCAAATATTATATATAATCAAATTTAACTATAAAAAAAAAAATTTCTTTTTGTAATTTCTTTTAACTTAGTTTATTCACATTTAGTTATCTTAATATTTCATTTTAATACTTTGAAATGATTTTATAATTTAACTATTTTGGGTTTATTTTAATTTAATATAACTATTTATTTATTAGTTATTTTAGAATCGATGTTGTTGTTTGTTTGGTAGTCGTTGAGAAACCAGCAATCAAAAATTTGAGTCTCTGTCATTGGTTATGGTCACTAATCGTTGCCGTTGGTCACAGAAACTAGCAAACGAATAACATTTTCTCGTTTTCACCGCGGCAAACAAACGAATAGGGCCTTAAGAATCAAACTCTTAATTGGTTATTTGTTACACCAAGCTATAGTACCAAACTTTTTGATATGTAAATTGCAGCTAGTGTATGACAAGGATACATTCACAACAGATGATTTCATGGGAGAAGCAGAGATAGATATACAACCATTGGTGAGTGCAGCAAAAGCTTATGAGTCATCAAGCATAAAGGAACCAATGCAGCTAGGAAGTTGGGTGGCTAGTAAAGAGAACACATTGGTGAGTGATGGCATAATCTCACTTGAAGAAGGGAAAGTGAAACAAGATATTTCACTTAGACTACAAAATGTTGAAAGAGGTGTTCTTGATATCCAGCTTGAATGTCTTCCTCTCACTCAATGATAATACTTTCCTTTTGTCACCCTTTTTGGTGATTTTGTGTATATCAATAGTGAAGATGCTACTTTTTTTTCTTCTTGATCCACTTCGAAACTTATGTAAAATATACCCATGATTTTATTGATGATTCTTAGAACAAACCCTAGTTTTCTTTCGTAGTTTCAAATTCATGTGAGACACTACAAAACCAAAGAGAACCTTTATTAATCTAGCCGCTTTTTCTTCTTTTGCAATGGTCTTCTCGGGATCAGAAGAAGTAACGGTAATGACTTTGCTAAGAACCGAGGTTATGAAACAATATTCAAAGTCACTTAAGTTGACTTCCTTCAAGTTAGTCGAGGAAGCAGTATAAGACCTCGAATCATTCAAGTGTTTAACCGTATTAAACTGTTTCACTTTACTTTTAACTTTCTTTCAAGCTATGTTTAGCTTGCCTATCATTTGCTTTATGTTTTTAGATAACTTCTTTATCATTATAGTTGTACATCTAGCTATGACCGATGATGCTTTTCTTTTTGTAATCGTTTAAACGTATCAATGAAGAAATTGGTGGAAAAAAAACATAGAGACGACACTATAATTTGTTAGTTACAACTTACAAGTCTTTGATCACTTTCTTGTGAAATGGAGATAAGTTTATATGTTTCTTGGAAATGATATAATTTCGATTTGATAAAAAAAAGATTTTATTTAAACTTGAGGTTTGAAAAGATGAGAAAATTCTCTCTATAAAAGCATATTCTTTTTTTTGGGTCAACATTCAGCATATTCTAATATAACCTTAGTTGTATAAGTTCTGAATATCTAAACTAATAAAAAAAACAACATATTTCACTGAAAGAAAAAGAATCATAGTTGGGTTTCTTTTTACTTTTTTTATAAACATTCAATAATTTCATAAGAATTCGTACTCAAATCAACTATTGTATGATATTCTACAACACTAAAAATAATTTATACTCTCAAACTAGATCCGGATCTAGTTTTGGACCCGTAAAGAGAGACGGTGGTGACAAGTTTCAATTCTCCGTTTGAGCCTCTCTCTTGCGCCGCACCTCCGGACTCGCCGGTAAGTCTAGCGCCGACGAGTCCTTATTGCTTCTTAGTCTGCTTCGCCCCCTGCCTGACTTCCCTCCTCAAACGGGTTTCATTGGTTTGATAGAAAGCTTGAAGTTTCCAGCGGCGGAGATTTCTGGCCAGACCTTTTCGCGGCGTTGTGATCGGAGGGCGGTGAGCCTCGGGTTGGAAGATCTCAAGTCGGTCATGTTCGTGTCTCTAGAAGCAAAGGTCGCCTCCTCTCTCGTTGATTTCATGGGATAGGAACAACTGGAAATAGTCGCATCACCGAATCTAATGGAGCTCGGACAGTCCCTGACCGCCGAAAACCTAACTTCCTTCTCGGAGCAAGCCGTGAATTTCAATCAACCGTCTCCCTCCTCTATGTCTCTTTCTCTCGCTTCTCGGGTGGGTAATGGCGTTTTTCGTCATCACTTGGGACCGCTGCCGGGTCATCGGAATTTTTTTTCGATGAGGTTCGCGACTTGACGACGGCGGCCGGTTATGCAAGGTTCTCTTGCAAAACCCTAGGGTTACTAGAGCTTTTTGGTTAGGCTTAGGTTTACTTTTGGTTTTAGGAAGCCCATGCCGAATCTGTTTGTTGTTTAGGATTTTTAGGTTCCGGAAGTGTCTATTGGACCTAAGTTGTAATGAGTTTTAATCTGGATGTATAATATATATTATTAATATTAACCCCTTTTAACAAAAAAAATAAAATAATATATACATTGGAATAATTGAATGATGTAATATATTAAAATTATGGTTCGAGTACATAAAGAATTTCATATCCATGGATGGAAGACAAATATAGTGCACTTTTAGAATTGATATGCTTCATTTATTTGCCATTTTATTCTAGGCCATAGATCAAAACTGTTTAAAGTTATTATTTTTAATCATTTAGGAGATATGATTTTTTAGACTTTAGATTTATTGAAAAATATGGTTACATTTCAAAGAGAACCTTAGAAATTGTTTCTTAATTAATTATTATTATTTTTAATGAAAATCCAAACTTTGTAAAATTTGTAATTTTTTTATACATTGATTCTCATTTTAATATACCAATTTATCTTAGTTACCATTTTAATACGTAAACTTTTTAAAGTTGTAGTTTTAACTCATAAAAACTAATAAATCATATTTACACAACTTATATGGTTTCTTGAATAATATTAAAATTTTCCATTTTAATACAATAACTAACACGTTTGAATAATTTGATACATTTTTTTGATGACTCTAGTATCCGAAGCTCCGAAAGACTCCGACTATGTTCAAAGCGTCCGCAATCGCCAAAAGTATCCAGAAGGACCGCCGAAATTCATCCCATGTTAATTGACGGTGACCGGAATTCGAATTCATGTGGTAGAACTCACAGCTGTGAGTCATTTACCACCAAAGCTAAAAACCCCGGTTAATTTGATACATTTTCATGATAATAGAATTGTTAAAATAAAAGTTAAACACATGAAATAATTACTAGTATATTATTGGCAAATTTATAAAACTTAGTATTCCTTAGGACTTTTCACCTTTTAAAAAACCAAAAANATTTAAAAAAAAAAAAAAAAAAAAAGCACTTAAAAAAAAATTAATGACGTCAGCATTGACAAGGTAACCACGTTGGGGTTATAGAAAGTCCCACTTCCCTCCAGATGTCTGGTTTGATAGCTCCTTTAGGAATCAAACTCGGAGCTCTATTAACAATGGCTACCATTTACCTAAACCCCCTTCATTTTCTCTCCTATCAATTCCCTCAACACATCATCATCATCTTCTTCTCACCAATCAAAACATCTCTCTTTTCTTCTCTTTCTTTCTATGTCTCCGTCGTCTTCATCATCATCATCTTCCTTAGCTTTATTACATTTTCCTCCATTGTAATTCCGAACACGACCCGAATCCGAAGACAATATATCCGTCAAATGCGACTTTGATCATCTAGAAAAATGTGAAAGGAAAACACACAAAGAAAAAGGTGAAAGCTTTATCTAATTTGTTGTATGTAAAGGTGAAAACTTTGAAGAAGAAGAAAGAAGAAATTATGTCGGTGGCACACGCGGATGATGCGGAAGATTATAGTCGACCGAATGGAGAGATTTACCACGCCGAGAAAGCTTTACTGAGTGGAGATTTCTATACAGGATTATGGAGAGACAATCTACCTCATGGACATGGTAAATACCTTTGGACTGATGGTTGTATGTATGTTGGAGAATGGCATAGAGGTAAAACTTTGGGCAAAGGTCGTTTTAGTTGGCCTAATGGTGCAACTTATGAAGGTGATTTCAAGAATGGTTACATGGATGGTAAAGGTAATAAAAAAACCCAAATTTCTTTATCTTTTATGTAATACCCCGATTTATAAAAGAATGGTGGTGCATGAGAAAAATTGATTTGACTACATGCTTATCTTTTGGTCACCGGTACAAAAAGAACTCCACATTTAAATGTGTTTAAACGGGTGACCTTCCATATATAACCAAAAGTTAATTCTGGAATCGTGTGAGTCAGAACAACGCATGAGAAAATATAGTTTGCATGTCCAGCAAACAAGTCTTTTAAAGTAGCACATTGAACGTCTAATAGTAGTAGAACTCATGTGCCGAGATAGCCAGAGACCATAGCAAGACGAGTCTTGAGATTTTAAAAGCCGCAATCTAAAATGAAAAATAAAATGTTTTCTATAATTTTACACAAAAAATGGGATAGTTCTTAAATTAATATTTTAAAAATAAAAAAATGAATAGAGAACTCATGCTTACTCTGCTTGGATTCAAATCTAATCCTGACCACATGTTAAGGTGCTCGTAACTAATCATGATCACATGTTGAGGCGCTCGGGGGTGTTACACTTCATCTTCTTCTTCTCTGAATTTCAGTTTTCTTGGTTCTTGTGACAGGTACTTACATAGATTCATGTGGAGATTTATATAAAGGATCATGGGTAATGAATCTAAGACATGGACAAGGAACAAAAAGCTATGCTAATGGAGATTGTTATGATGGAGAATGGAGAAGAGGTTTACAAGATGGACATGGAAGATATCAATGGAAAAATGAGACTCATTATGTAGGACAATGGAAAAATGGGATGATGAGTGGTAATGGAACTATGATATGGAGTAATGGGAATCGGTACGACGGATCTTGGGAAGATGGAGCTCCTAAAGGTAATGGAACATTTAGATGGTCAGATGGAAGTTTCTATGTTGGAGTTTGGAGTAAAGATCCTCAAGAACAAAATGGAACTTATTATCCAACAACATCTTCAGAAAGTTTTGATTGGCAACCACAAGAACTATTCAATGTTGATTTAAGTGAATGTGTGATTTGTTCTTGTAAAAGAATCCCGGTTTTGCCTTCTCAGAAAATGCCGGTTTGGTATGGTTCTTGTGAGCAGAATAGAACTAAAAACAGCTATGAAAGGCCAAGGAGAAGATCAGTTGATGGGAGAGTAAGTTATGGTGAAATGGAGTTAAGAAACAATGGTTATGGTTATGATCATCTTCAAGTAGATGATAATAATGATATAGAATGTAATAGATCATCAGTATCATCATTAGGTCCTTTGAGAATACAACCTGCTAAGAAACAAGGACAAACTATCTCTAAAGGACACAAAAATTATGAACTCATGCTTAACTTACAACTCGGAATTAGGTAGTTTTCCGATTTCCTGAACCGCTTCTTTGTTTGTTTGTTTGTTTTGTTTTGCTTTTGTTTGATGTTCAGGGCCGGCCCCTGGACCAAATCCAATGAAACATTGGCTTCTAACCCCTAATTTTTTATTTTATTTTACATAGTNACCCCCCCCCCCCCCCCACCCCCTCCCCAAATCTTATATAAAAAATATTTGCTCAAATAACAAATACATGAAATATTAGTCCAAATTTTTTTATATTTTGTTTCAAGCCGTCGTAATTTTTGGGTTGGCCCTCTTGATGTTTAACTAGTTTTGTTTTCTAAGGCACTCTGTTGGACGACCAGCACCAGCTACATCTTTGGATCTAAAGGCTTCGGTTTTCGATCCGAAAGAAAAACTTTGGACTAAGTTTCCATCTGAAGGATCTAAGTACACTCCTCCGCACCAATCTTGTGAGTTTAAATGGAAAGATTATTGTCCGGTTGTATTCAGGTTAGAGAATCTGCCTTCTTTGATCGATATTTTCTTTATCTTTTCCGTGCTTTGGTATAAAAAAAACCCGATGAAAATGTCGTAGGACTTTGCGGAAACTGTTTGATGTTGACGCAGCCGATTATATGTTATCGATTTGCGGAAATGACGCTCTTAGAGAGCTATCATCTCCAGGGAAAAGTGGGAGCTTTTTCTACTTAACCAACGATGATCGTTATATGATCAAGACAATGAAGAAAGCTGAAACTAAAGTAAGAGCTAAACTACAACCCTGCAGATTCTACTTATCAATACTCATCTGTTTTGTTTCATTGTTGAATCAGGTTCTTATAAGGATGCTTCCAGCTTATTACAATCATGTTAGGGCATGTGAAAACACTTTAGTTACTAAGTTTTTCGGTCTTCACTGCGTGAAATTGACTGGCGCACAGAAAAAGGTTATCTACCATTTCTATGTATTGAACTGTTATTAGTATAGGTCAAGTAATAACGGGTACAGCTCTGGTAAGAGTCGGGCGGGTAGTCAAAATCGTTTCTCGTTTAATACTTGAACTTTTAGTATATTATAAATTTGAGTAATATGCATATTAGAATGTGAGAATAGTATATTGTTTAACTAGAACATTCTATATTATAAAAACAAGTTTATCAAGTCCTTAATGATGAGGTCGGGTAGTTGAAATCGTTACCTGTTTAATATCTGAAATCATAACATATTGTATAAATTTGAGTAATATGCACATTAAAATTAGTAAAATGTTTAATTAGTACATTCTATCTTAATTTTTTTTTCTATATTGAATAAAATAGTTATAAAAACACAAATAAATATAACTTAATTGATTATGCAATTTTTTTTTTAACTTTTATTAGATCATATTTTTGTATAACAAAAAATTATATATGCTTAGAAAATTATTATCATTATTGTTAAGTTTTTGAAATATTTTTGTAAATTTAGTTATTTTAACTGGCGATTCAAGTATATATATATATATATATCATTATTCGATCTTTACCCGTTTAAAAGACAACGAATAATTATCATTACATGTACCCACACTTTTTCCATAAATACAGATCGGGTACATGAAGGATAGAGTTACCCGATCCACAATGCTCAAACCTAATCAATATTATCAAGTTTGGATGTAATAATGAAGAATAGTTGCATTTTGCAGGTTAGGTTTGTGATAATGGGGAATCTATTTTGTACTGATCACTGCATTCATAGGCGGTTTGATCTCAAAGGATCTTCTCATGGCCGTCTTACAACTAAACCAGAATCTGAAATTGATCCAAACACAACACTTAAAGATCTTGATCTAAATTTTGTATTCAGAATACAAAAGAACTGGTTCCAAGAATTTTGCAGGTGATTGAATGAATAATCACTTTCACTTCTTTAATTAGTAAACTCAAAATTTGAGTGGTTTTCAGGCAAGTGGATAGAGATTGTGAGTTTCTTGAACAAGAAAGAATCATGGATTATAGTCTCTTAGTTGGTCTACACTTTAGAGATGATTCATTTAAAGGCTCTGCTACTCCTTCTTCAGGTGCTCGAACTCCAATAGGTAAAAACAATATTCGTTTTTCAGTCGTTAAGCGATAATGATTAACGACAACGACCATCAATATGTAATTCTAATCTTTGTATAGTTGTTGCGGTTGGTCGTTGTGTTGTTTACTTAACAGTCGTGCATCGCTATATTTTTTTAAAAAATTTAAAATTTACCATAAATATCTAACTATATATAATCAAATTTAATTATTAACATTTAATTTAATTTTTTCTTATATATTTATTTATAAAATTCTTAACTTAACATAATATTATCTAACTTAAATATTTTAACATATTAATTTTATTTTTTGAAAATTTTTTATGTTCTTTGAATTTATTTTTATTTTTTCAGATTTATTTTAGCTTAGTATTATTATTTTAGTTATTTTATGATCATTGTTGGTGTTCGTTTGGTACTCGCAAAGCCGATCTTGAGCCCAAGCAGAGCAAGCATTAGCTTGCGGCTCTTTTTCAATTAAAAAATTTTAGTTAAGAAAACAGCCCACTTTTTAAAAAAATTATACAATTTCGGCATATTTTTTCGTCGTAGATTGCGGTTTTTAGAATTTTTTAAAATCCCAGGACCGGTCCTGGGTACTCGCAATGCTCGTAGTAGCGACATTCAAACGAACAATGTTTGGTCACTAAACAGAGTCAAAATCTTGTCAAATCTTCTAAATTTTCAAGCTTTTTATTGAATTAACTTCATCTTCTTTAAGCAGCAAATCAAGAAAGTGGAAACAATCGTCTCTCTCGAGCAGAAATGGACAGATTTTTTCTTGATGCAAGCAAGTAAAGAAACCAAACTCTTCAATAGTTACATCCACAATGAAAGTTAGAAACTTCAAAATGTGATCTTTAATGATATGTTTTTTACAGGTTAGCATCAATGAAATTAGGTATAAACATGCCTGCAAGAGTTGAAAGAACAGTAAGAAGAAGTGATTGTGAGAATCAACTTGTTGGAGAACCAACTGGTGAATTTTATGATGTGATTCTCTACTTTGGTGTTATTGACATTCTACAAGATTATGATATAAGCAAGAAGCTTGAACATGCTTATAAATCAATGCAATATGATCCAACTTCTATTTCAGCTGTTGATCCTAAGCAATACTCAAGACGTTTTAAAGATTTTATCTTTAGGATCTTTGTTGAAGACACTTGAGAAAAGTAAGAACAATTTTCTTCTTTTTTATCTAACTTTGCCCAACACACAACAAAGTTGAGGTTTATATTTTTTGGTTTTTAGAAGTTTTTTTTTGTTTTTATATAGAAATATTTGTAACCATATGTTTCTAACCATATGTTTTTAAGTAGAGAAAAATTTGATTCCTTTGTAACTAAAATTCAATACTATGTGCTTTTTTGTGTGTGAATGAAAGGATGTGTACAGAATTTGACTTGTATCCTAGGTGTTTTTCTTAGTTTTTTTTTTATAGAAAATTAGATAATAGGGTACTAAAAAGTTTTTTAATTTGTTAAATCGGTACTTTGTAAAAGTCTTTGTATTTAGCTACTCTTTCATTTCGTGAATGATGAAGGTGAATCGTTTGTGAATGATTAATTTTTTTTATGTGAATGATGAATGAGTCATGTAAATGATAAATTGTTTGTGTGAATGATGAATGATTTGGTGAATGAACAAATATACCTACTTTTCAAATAAAAAACTATTTTCCAAATTTAATAACAAAAGTACTTTTTTCCAAATTAGAAAACAAAAATATCCAATTTACAAATATATTTTTTTGTGTTCGGAGGTGTCTGGTGCAATCTTGACGGGTTCTAGGAATTTGGTTTGGGCTCGATGTTAGGGTTCTTCATTGTCGTGGTTGGGGCACCGAGCTTTTAGCCGATGACGTGTGACCCCCCCCCCCCGTTTTGGTGGTGATTTCTTTTCTCTCCTTGGCGGTTTTTTGGGTGCTTTCTTTTCAGGTCCAGTCTAGAGCATATGCGAGAAAAGTCGTTGATTATGACACAAACATGTATAATAAATAAAAATGCATTTTTGTTGAAATAGATAACTTTTTTTGTTAAAACTTTTATATTATAGCCTTATAGTATCACAAATTGTAGTGTTTTTGTAAAAGTAATATTCACTAGGGTTTTAAGTTAGTAAAACAAATTTAGTATATGTTAGTTAAATGTTTTGTTTTGGTTTTTGTTACATATTATAACGAGTTGTCCAGTAAATTTATTCAAGTATCCTTTTCACGTATATGTAAAGAGCACATTTTCGAATTTTATAAGACATCCAAAAACGTTAGACCAACATTGTTTCTTCCGCTCATTTGTTGTATGTTCTCACGATCCTTATCTCTCTAGCCTTTAGTGGTGTAGCCTTTGATCTTTCCTCGTCTATGCGGTTTTCGGTCTACTAAATTTTACGTCTCGGTTGGGTTGGCTAGTTGGTCGGAGGGGTGGCTGGATGTTTGGGTTGTGTTTGTTTATGGAGTTCTCGTCTTTGTCAGTTTTGATTCCAGGTCTAGCTTGATGTTGTTAAGGTGTAGCTATTTTGGGTTGTTTGTGGTGTTTTGGCTGGTTTTAAATTCAGGGGGTTGCTACTTTGTGTTAAGTCTTAGTTCTCTGCTCCGGTTCATTTTCTGCCTTTCTCCTTGGTGCCTCATCAGGGTTATATCCTTTATCTGCGCTTTCTTAGGTGGCTTCTTTGAGGTTATCTCTCCTTGTTTCTATTTTGGGGTGTGATTTGAAGTCTTTTTTAGCGTGAGACTCTTCTTTGGGCATCTTCAGTCGCAGTGATTTTATACAGAGGGATAGTTCCAGTTTGGCCTTAAGAGGCTTTTATTCTCGTCAGAGTTTGCAGTTTGTGTAGGAGTTTGGAGGTGGAATCTTTGCCTTTGGGGATCCAGAGTAGTTTATTTTCTTGCGTTTTGTGGTCGTCATTCGCTTTTCAAACCTTTATTCTACACTGTTTGTTTCGTTTATGGTTTTCTCTTTGTATGTTTCTTTTGTTTCTCGATGTTTGGGCTCCCGTCTTTTGAAATTCTGAGCCTACGTCAAAATTTGTGAGCTTATGTTTTCTAAAATTTCGGGTTTCTAAAGCCAAAGTTTGCGGGTTTTATTTTATTTTATTTTTTCCGTCATTTTGTATCTTTTTCGATTATTATAATATATAAAAGAAGACAAAAAAAATAAATACGTTCATACAAAAAAAAAAGATATATTTATGGAGGAAACTCGGCCGCATGGGGGTTATAATGCAAAAGAGTAGATATCATCAATAGATGAAATTTAGAGAGTGACCCCACAAAGATGCAATATTGTGACATGTTAGTATAAATTAGCTAATAGTCACATGGGGTTCGCTGACTATATAAGATAACATATTAAGTCATAATAATAACAATATTGCACATGCTTCTGATTTTGTTCATTAAATTCTATTTAGTATTTTATGGTACCATTGGAACCAGCTAAAGCCAGAAATTTGTCAATAACCTTCTCTTGCTTCATTATTGCAGTTGCATCTGCCGCAAATCCCGTTTATAATTCTTATACGATCTTTTGTCTAAATAATCAAATCTTGTAAAAGAATGTGATGTTGTGAAGGTGCTTTGAATATTTATGCCAAGATAGTTACACTTTTATATGTTACTTGGTTATTTATTACTGAAGTGTTGATATTTACAAACTAAAATGTTGTTAGAGATAGGTCTAGGCAGGACCGGCCGACCCTGATGGGAAGTTGGAAAAGTAAGGGTTTCATGCGCATAATTTATCTAAATGTTAGGAGCATCAAAATTCAGTTATTATATGTAGTCCAGTTCATTAAACGTACTTCTATGAAAAATTTTGGGATTGGTTCGATCTCTGCTTACTAAATGTATATGGTTAAAAAGCATCATTTTTATGCTAAGCTTTAAGCATTAAATACCTTAAGATCGGGATTGAGTTTGGATATTCCGGTTCGAGTTCTAACTAAGACTCTAATTTTTCTTAAATTTAAAATCAACCTTTGTTGTTATCTGATAACATAGTGTAATATATTATATCCACAATTAAAATCTAACTAAAAAGTTCATGGTTCTAACTTTTAAAACTTAAATTAGTATTAGCAATTACTGGTTCCAGACTTCCCACTATCATGTTCTTTTCATCAAAAATCGAATCGACTCTTTTAGTTTCGAGTTTTTCATATATAGAATTGAAATTATATTTAAGTATTCTTTTTCAAATTTTTGATCGATTTGAATAATTACAAAGATAATAGAAAAAATAAATTATGATTAAATTTATTTACTTTATCCATATCTATCTCAATATATTCAAATAGCTATTTATCTGGGATATCTACAAGAAAACCCTAATAGATCCAAAAATGGAAAGAGGTAATAAGTTTGTTAAGCTTACCATACAATAATCCGATTATGTTCGCTAGTATTTTTAACTAGAATATGACTACGTATGGTAAAATAAATTATTTAGATTTGGAGATGATAACTCGGGTGATTATATATTTTAATCAAACTAATAAAATGTTACATGAACTATAAGATGAGGACATATGTACGGTTGACGTTAAATGTAAAGAGGCGGTGAATGAGCAGGAGTAACAACACACGTGTCAAATAAAGATTGGAGAAGGCTATTGAGTTTGTTACGAGTAGTACAAAACATGGGAATGAGTTTTTGATTCATCTAGAAATTATTGTATTCTCTCTTCTTAATCTCTATAATACATTTGGGTTTCAAAATTTCTTAGAATCTATTCTTCTTTCGCGATTCTTTGCAGTTGAGCTAGTGAATTAGTGTTTCTTAAACATTGATTCATTTCTTGTACAATCAGTAATCAAAATTGTATAATCCCTTCATCAAAGGTATCAGAGTTCAATTTGAACCTCGGATCAACAAATCATGGTGAAAACAAGATCCTAAAACTTGTGAAATGATACCGGAGCCAAAGAATCAGAAGAAACTTCAACAATTCAAGAAATCAAACTCTGTTTGGTTCAATTGGGTGAAAAAGTGGATCGTAATATTCCATATATGTTTGTACCAATTAGATTGGTTACGGTGAATCAGGCTAAACCTCAAGAATGGAGGAGAAGGCACTTTGATGCAGGATAACCGAACTTCAAGCTCGAAAGCACAACGAGGAACTTGGCAGAACGCACGATCACACTATTCTAGTATTACTCGTCTGGGTAAATTCGATTTTCCTAGGTTTAATGGTGAGAAAATTAAAGAGTGGTTGTTCAAAGTGGAAAAATTCTTCCTAATTGATTAAATCCCAGAAAAACATAAAATGGGTATAGCAACTATGCATTTTGATGGTGAGGCAGCTACATGGCATCAATCTATAATGCAGTCTAAAGATGTAACAATAATTCCAAAGAATTGTCAAGTATATTTTGCATTGTTAAAAGAAAGGTTTGAGGAAATCTTAGATTATCTCATTGTATAGCTTAAGCAATTACATGAGACTGAGAGTATTTTGGCATATCATGCTAAATTTGAGCTAATCCAGACAAGAATTAAAATGCCATAAAGTTATTTTGTGAGTGTTTATCTTGCGGGATTGAGAATGGACACTCAAATGCATAAACATATGTTTCAACCCTAATCTGTGAGACAATGTATTTTGTTGGGTAGACTTTATGAGCATGCTCATCCAAAGAAAGATTTTATTAATAACTTTTCTACCAACAAAGGAGCATTTGGAAACTTTGGACATAAAAGGCTACTTCCATATAATAAAGATTTGAAAACCAGGAACTTGATGACTGAGAAATTAAATGAAGTTAAATTTCAACCAAGGAAATTTGTGACCATAGAACAAACGAATGCAAAGAAGGCTAAAGGAAAATGCTATTATTGTGAAGAAAGATATTCACCTGGGCATACTTTGACACACAAGAAGGCACAATTGAATACATTAGAGGGAAGTGAAGAAGGTGAGTTGATTATTGAGGAAGTAGATGAATGTTTGAAGGAAGATGAGTCTAAGGAAACTTAGATATCTGATGACTCTGAATTTTCACGGTTTTTACTTATCAATTAGCATCGATTTTGAGGTCTAAAAGCGTGCATAAATCATAATTATAGTTGATTTCACTAACTTTAGTGTTTTTAGGACTTTTGCATTAGAATTTGCATATGCACGCATTTTGGAGGATTTTAAGGACTTTCATGTATTTTTGGAAGGATTTGAGAAATTCTGGAAAAACAACACTTGACGTTAGAATGGACTTAGCGCTCAGCACTCAACTATGGAATGGACTGAACTTACCTCCAAACAGCTGCAAGATCAATCCCAACTCAGTGCAGGATCGATCCCAAGCACCTCTGCAGCAAACCAAGATCGATCCCACTCAGCAGTCTCGGGATCGATCTCAACACAGCACAGATCGATCTCAGCTCACCTGAGATCGATCCTGCAACCAACCTGGATCGATCCCAGGCAGTCCTGCAATGAACCTGGATCGATCCCAGGCAGCTCTGCAACGAAACATTTCGACTTCGCAGTCTTAGTTCCAACATTTCTGGTGAATTCTCAAACAAAGCCAAGGAAGTGCACGAAGACAAAGCAAGGCTAAAAAGAAGGCTCACGAGATCGATCTCACTTATGTCAGGATCGATCTCAGGTATTCATCGCCGGGATCGATCCCAACCTTAGCAGAATTTTGGACGCAACGAAGCTGGATCGATC
>OVBE01001273.1:0-38203 GCA_900406425.1 Iberis pinnata | reverse complement strand
GAACATCATCAACATCATCAAGAACAAAAGAGAGAAAAATAAACCTAAGACTTAGACTTAAAATGGCAAAAATAAAGCTTAACCCTAAAAGGAGGCATTTTTAGGGTTTAAATAGTGTCTCAGAAAAAACCCTAAAAACGCTAAAAGACAAAACGTAATGATTAGCCTTGATCTTTAAATCTGGTTTGTGCAGGAATATTCTGAAACTTCTTTTGATCGAGTTGGTGAAATGCTTGTTCCAGGTGGAAATGCTCAAGTGATCGATGTGATGCTGGCTCGACGTATTGGCTCGAGGTGTGGTCGAGTCATGGCATGGCTCAATGTCATCTTGTTGACTCGATGAAAATATGTTGTTGCGGCTTGACGTAAACTCTTCTTGGCTCGAGGTGGAGGTTGTTATGCGGCTCGATGTCATGACGATGGCTCGACATGAAGATGTAATTGCGGCTCGATGAGAAGTGTTATCTTGCGGCTCGATCAACACAACTTCTTGGCTCGACGTGAATTCTTGCGGCTCGATGTCATGAAGATGGCTCGATATGAAGATGGAATTGCGGCTCGATGAGAATGTTGCATTGGCTCGATGAGAAGTGTTATCTTGCGGCTCGATCAACATGACTTCTTGGCTCGACGTGAATTCTTGCGGCTCGATGTAAATGAGCGATTCCAGCCCATGTATTTCTTTTCCCTTTCCAAAATTGCATTAACGCTCTGAAACCTTCTGAAATCCCTAAAAAATCTTCGGAATGCACATGTGTGTAAAATTCTAATGCAGAATTTCCTGAAGTTGTAAACTTACTAATAAAGTCCTACAATTGCAACATGATCGTATCTAAATGATCTTAGAATAACAGTAAATAGATTCTAAGAACTACTAAAATACAGAGACATCACAATTCAGGCGGCTTTCAACAGCAATCTCAACTTGTTTATCAACAAGCACCTCCACCTCAAGCTAAGCAAGAGGACAAGATGGAAGCTATGCTCAAAAAGATACTAGAAAGTCAACAACAAACCAAAAAGGACCTAAATGGTAAGATGGATAACATATACAATGATTTGAATCAAAAATTGAAAAACTTGTCTACTCATATCAAGCATTTGGATACTCAAATGGTTCAAATGGCTGAAGCTGTGAAGTGACCAACACGTTTTCTTTTTGGGATGTCTGACTCAAGTACTAAGGAGGAGTTTGTGAATGCTGTTACATTGAGAAGTGGGAAGTCTCTGGGTGGTAGTAATGGAAAAGAAAAAGCTGATGAAATTCTGGTCGAAGAAACCGAAAAACCTGCAGAAAAGGCAAGTTTGGAAAAATCTGGAAAAGATGCAGAGGTTGAGATCGATCGATCCAAGCATAGATCAATCAATCCTAAGAATTAGAAAATCCAGATTCACTAGATCGATCGATCCAAGATAGATCAATCGATCCTAATAAACCAGGGAGTTACGAAAGAAATGATCGATCGATCCTTGGTGGATCGATTGCTCCATCGGTCAAAGATTCGAAACTGAAAGAGATTGATCGATCCAAGCATGGATTGATCGATCCAACTCCCCAGATTGCTGAAACTCCAATTTGAGTTTACAAACCTAAGGTTCCTTACCCAGTTCAACCAAAGAAGTCTAGAAAAGATCTAGAAGATGCAAAGTGCAAGGAGATGATCAAGGAAATGACTATTCGATTGTCGTTCTCTGATGCTTGTCAAATGATTCCTTCTTTAAGGAAATATGTCAAGAGTATGCTCACAAGAAAGATCACTTTAGAAGAGGGAGAAATGATAATCACAAAAGAATGTAGCTCGATACTATAGAACTGTTTCCCTAAGAAACTAGGAGATCTGGGAAGCTTTGTTCTATCAGTAGAGATTGGTGACATTACATTTTCCAGATCTCTCTGTGATTTGGGATCCAGCGTGAATCTTATGCCTCTTTTTGTGGCTAAAAGGTTGTGTATAACAGACATAGAAGGTACCAAGATCTCACTCATCCTTGCAGACCGTTCTGTGAAGTATCCCATTGGAGTTCTTGAGAACCTTCCTATGAAGATTGAGACAACTTTTGTACCAAATGACTTTATAATTCTGGAGCTTGGAGAAGAACCAAAATATCCTCTCATATTGGGAAGACCCTTTTTAGCAACATCTAGTGCTATTGTTGATGTGAAGAAAGGCAAGATCGATCTTCATCTTGGTGATATGTTCATGAAGTTCAATCTACAAGACGTTTTGAAGAAAACAACCCTAGATGCTAAATCCTTTTGGATGGACACCATCACAGAGGCTGTTGAGGGAGTTTCTGATGACTTTTTGATTGATGATCCTTTAGAGATTGCATTGACTAACGCTACTAATGAGTCTTTTCCCCTTAGAGATGATGTTTAAGGTTATGCCAGGATGTTAGACTCTTGCAGGAGTATTGAAAAGATGATCAACCAAGTGGAATCGTTGGAGACAGCTGCCAAGTTTCCACCTAAACTATACCATGCGCCCCTAACTGATGAATGGAGCGAGCTGAAAGCTCCAAAACTGGAACTTAAACTTCTTCCAGCAGGGCTAAGGTACGCGTTTCTATGTCCTAATTCTACTTATCCTGTGATAGTTAATGCTGATTTGAATAACATAGAGACCGCCTTACTTCTTTTTAAGCTAAGAAAGTATCGTAGAGCTGTAGGTTATACCTTAGACGATATGACATGGATTTCACCAGATTTATGCATGCATATGATACATTTAGAAGATGAATCTAAAAATTCCGTAGAACATCAGAGAAGGCTAAATCCTAACTTGAAAGATGTTGTTAAGAAAGAGATAATATAACTTCTAGATACAAGTATTATTTATCCTATATCAGATAGTAGTTTAGGTTAGTCATGTTCATGTAGTTCCTAATAAAGGGGGAATAACAGTGGTTAAGAATGAGAACGATGAGTTGATTCCAACTAGAACTATTACTCGTCATAGGATATGTATTGACTATAGGAAATTGAATGCTGCAACTCGCAAAGATCATTTTACTTTACCTTTTATTGATCACATGTTAGAAATATTGGCTAATCACCCTTATTACTGTTTCTTAGACGGTTATTCAGGTTTCTTTCATATTCCAACTCACCCAGACGATCAGGAGAAGACGACATTCACATGTCCTTTTGGTATTTACGCTTATCGCAGGATGCCTTTTGGATTGCGTAATGCTCCAACAACTTTTCAGAGATGCATGATGTCTATCTTTACTGACCTTATTGAAGATATCATGGAAGTTTTCATGGATGATTTTTCTGTCTATGGTTCTTCATTCGATGTCTGTCTTGCTAACTTGTGCAGGGTTCTTCAGATATGTGAGGAGAAACATTTAATGCTAAACTGGGAGAAGTGTCATTTCATAGTGACGAATGGGATTGTGTTGGGACACAAGATTTTTGAGAAAGGGATTGAAGTGGATAAGGCTAAGATTGAAGTGATTACTAACTTGCAAGCACTTAAATGCGCCAAGGATATTCGCAGCTTCTTAGGTCATGCAGCTTCTATAGAAGATTCATTCAAGACTTCTCGAAGATTGCTAGACCCCTTACGAAGCTGGTGTGCAAGGATGTCAAGTTTGAATGGGATGATGATTGCCAATCTGCCTTTTTGGCGATCGAAGCTGCTTTGGTAAGTTCTCCAATTGTGCAATCACCAGACTGGGATTTTCCCTTTGAAGTGATGTGTGATGCAAGTGATTTCGCGGTGGGAGCTGTTCTTGGACAGCGAAAGGATAAAAATCTCCATGTCATTTACTATGCCTCTAGGTCTCTTGATATAACTCAATGCAATTATGCAGCAACTGAGAAAGAGTTGATTGTCTTTGCTTTTCAGAAGTTCTGATCCTATCTAGTGGGATCCAAAGTAATAGTCCAAACCGATCGTGCGACATTGCGGTATCTTTTTCTAAGAAAGATGTTAAACCCATATTAGTATGTTGGATTTTACTTTTGCAGGAATTCGACTTGGAGATTAAAGAAAAATGAGGCATTGAAAACGGAGTTGCAGATCATATTTTCCGACTTCAAGTTGAAGAAGACGTTCCTATATATGATTCTTTTCCAGAAGAACGCATATGTGCAATAAGAAACATTGAGGATGAGAATTTCTCTATCCCTAGACTCCATAAGACTGATTTGATTACTCCATGGTTTCAAGATTTTGCTAATTACTTAGCTGCTGATGTTGTACCACATGATTTTTCAGGTTACCGAAAGAAGAATTTTTTGAGGGATGTCAGACATTACTATTTGGATGAACCATATCTCTACAAGGTTTGTAAAGATGGTATGTTCCAAAGATGTCTGCCTGAAGAAGAGATTCAAAATGTTATGTATCATTGTCATGGTTTGGATTATGCTGGTCACTTTGCTACATTCAAGACGTTTTCTAAGGTACTCCAAGCAGGTTTCTCGTGGCCCACTATGTTCAGAGATGCTCATGCTTACATCTCTCGCTGCGATTTGTGCCAGCGACAAGGGAACATTTCAAAACGAAATGAGATGCCACAAAAATTCATTCTTGAAGTTGAGGTTTTTGATGTGTGAGGAATTGACTTTATGGGTCTTTTCCATGTTTCTCATAATAACCTTTATATTCTAGTTGTTGTTGATTATGTGTCTAAGTGGGTTGAAGAAATTGCTAGCCCCACTAATGTTGCGAAAGTGGTACTAAAGATGTTCAAGTCTGTGATTTTTCCCAAGTTTGGTATTTTGAGAGTTTTCATCAGTGATGGAGGCACTCATTTCATCAGTAAGGTCTTTGATAGATTGCTTAGGAAGCATGGGATGAATCATAAGGTTGCAACACCATATCACCCTAAGACGAGTGGACAAGTGGAGGTTTCTAACAGGGAAATCAAAGCTATCTTGCAGAAAACGTTAAATGGGTCTAGGAAATATTAGTCTTTGAAGCTTGATGATGCTCTATGGGCATACAGAACAGCATTCAAGACCCCTCTTGGTAATACTCCCTTCAACCTTTTCTATGGTAAAGCATGTCACTTACCTGTAGAATAAGAGCACAAAGCGGCATGGGCTGTCAAGTTGCTGAAGTTCAACATAAAGACCGCAACAGATTGGCGTCTCATTCAGCTCCAAGACACTGAAGAGATTCGTCATTTAGCTTATGAGAACTCCAGAATCTACAAGGAAAGGACTAAAGCTGCACATGACAAGAAAATCATTCCACGAGATTTTCAACCAGGTGATTAGGTATTTCTCTTTAATTCTCGATTTAAACTCTTCCCTGGAAAGTTGAAGTCTAGATGGTCTGGACCGTTTGTGATAAAAGAGGTGAAACCATATGGTTTGGTTATGCTCAACAATCGCCTTTGTGGTGAATGGAAAAAGGCTTAAGCCTTATCTAGCTGCCTCAAATCTTATGGAGGAATCTGAGATTTCTCTTGTTGATCCAACCTCGGTTTAGAGGTAAGTACCATTAGACTCATGACGTTAAACAAGCGTTGAGTGGGAGGCAACCCACTGTTTTAAGTCTTTAGTTTATTATTTTGAGTTTTAGACTCAGTTTAGTCTTAGGTTTAGTAATTTGTAAGTTTTAGTTTTGAGTTCAAAGTGTTTCAGAAGTTCAGAAAAGGGAAGCTCTGGTCGAGTGTTCAGATCGATCGATCCATATAAAGAAGAAATTTGCGTAAGATTAGATAGATCAATCCACATATGGATTGATCGATCCATCGGGGTTCATATTCGATATTTCTGTCGGATCGGTCGATCTTAAAAATGCCCCATTTTGCGTAAATTTGTATCGATCGATCGATCCGTCGGACAGGTAAGTCAACATTCACTTAATTTGAACCGGTTTTAGCCATTAAACTGGTTTTACTCTAATTGAACTTCTTCTTCTTCTTCTTCTCCAAATTCTCCAAAACCTTCAAACCTCCATAACTCAATATCCCCCAAATCTCAATCGATTTTTGTGTTTCTTGAGCCTAACCCACACGATATTTTGAGCTCTTTCCGAATCTCAAACCAGTTTTTTGATTCAAGTATGAAACCCTACTCGTTATTGAAGTTCCGAAAATTTTAGATTTTTTAGGGATTTTGGATTTTGGTTGATATAGGGATTAGAATTGGTTGATTATGGCCTTACTACATGTACTCGATGATTATTTGGTAGATGCATGATGGTTTTGGTTGATTTGTGTTGTATTTTTTAATTTTTGATAGTTCGGTTTGAATTTCCAAAGGGATTTCGGGTTTTATGATTTTTGGATGGTTTTAGAGATTTATTTTGCCTAACTTAGGATGTGGAATGCTCTAGGATTGAACTTGGATTGCTAGGATATGTTGGTTTGGATTCCATTTGATTGCTAGGATATGTTGGTTTGGATTCCATTGATGATTGTTTAGCTTAAATTCTTGCTAATTATGTGTTATGAGGCTGACCAGGATTGGGATCGCTATGATGCCAACATGGGATGGATTTTTCCTAAGATCCTTGCTAGCCATAAGATCGATGCGCTGAGGAACCCGACTAGGGTTGAGGTTATGGGTAGCCTAGTTACCTCGGTTCTACATTAGTTTGAGATTCCTCTTGGGTAATTTACTCCAGCAAAGACGACCACCCGCATGGATTGGTCTTATCTCTTCTTGACCAGGTGGTTTACGAAGGACATATCCTACATTTTTCTGCAATAGGGAGGTCAGAGGTGCAAGATCCAGCTACCACCGTAGGACCTTAGTAGCATCACTTCCCTAGAGAACATTCATTTTCTTCCGGGAGCTGATCCCTTGAAGGACGGAACTGCACCTGTACTAGATGCGCCGCGACTTTCTCGAGAGTCGGTTAGGAGTCGAAGATCCACTCAGTGGCGAGATCCTAGTCCAGAGGACGACTCACCTATCCTACCTGAAGATTACAGTGAGTATGATTTGCCACCTCGACATCCCGACTTCATGGATGTCGAGACGATTAGATGGACCGTGGATGCTGCTGAGAGGACTCACAGCATGGTTCAGAGGTTATGGGGCGCTTTAGCGAAGATCAGACGTCCATCATGCTTCAGAGCACATCAGGATAGGAGTGACGAGGATGAGGAGCCTTCAGTTCGTAGAGAGAGAGGAGCTGGCAGTTTTGGACAGGCCTCAGACTGATCATTTCTTGTTATCTTTTCTTTTTCACTTTGGACTTATCTATTTTATTTTTATTTTGGATTTAATTTGTTTAGATTTATTTATTTTCTGGTTATTTTCCCTTCTTCTGGATTTATTTTCACACCGGAACGGTGTTAAATAAGTCTGGGGGAGGGGATATGATAGTTACTAACGTTATTTTGATGTTTTGTTAATTTAGCGAAAATTTTCAAATTTTTTTTGTTTTGTTTAGATGAGTCTAGTCGAGTCGAAGGAATAATGACCATAATCTATGATGAATATTAACCCGGTGTAAGTTCGATATCATTCTCTACTTGATTACTGACTTAGATTAACTGCCGCACTTAGGATTGGAACCCCATTGACTGATTTCTATGCTTTTGAAAGTTCCGGTCTTTTGGATTTTGTAATGATTTGATGCTAGCCCTATTTGGATATGACTTAAATTTGATCTTAATTTTCTTGCTTATGGTGTTGGTTATACTTTGAAAAGCTGAGTATTTTTCTCTTCAGTTCTTTGTAAAACTGAAAAGTTCTTTCAGTATGATCTGAATCCTTTCTCTCCCTCCCTTTAGAAAATAAGAAACTAGTTCAGAAAAAAGGTTGAAAGCATGACCTAGAAGTCTGTAGTCAACCCGAGCGAATTGCCGGCTGCTTAAAAAAAGAAAAGAGAAGAAAAGCGCAAAATCGTGCGAGTAAAAATAAAGAAAAGTAGTTACAAAGGAAGAAAAAATTAAAAAGAGAAGAAAAGGAAGTGAGAAAGGGGAAAAAGGGTCAGGACCAGAAGTCATTAGATGCTCAGTTAGGTATGGGTGCTTTGATAAAAAAGATACTTTAGCAAACATTGATCGATACCCCATAGGCAAGAACGCACTATTGTACTTAATTGAATGCAGAGAGCTGGCTGAAATGATTTGATAGTTTGATTGATTTGGGATTTAGAGTAAAAGGTATGTCATTGGTTATGTGGTGGTAAACAGTTAATTTGCAGTGGCTGTTTAGGAGTGGTATCTTGTGGTTTTTGATGTCTGAACTTGGGTTGCTAAGATTCTGAGAGTTCCTGTGTGGTCCTTTTAAAACCTCTTCTTAAGATGTGGTTTTTGCCTTACTTGAGGACAAGAAAAGATCTAAGTCTGGGGGAGTTGATATCACTCGGTTTTAACACCTTTTAGTTTGTATTTATACCTATTATTTAGTGTTATCCGAGTGTTTTCCTTGTGCTTTTAGCATGTTTTCTGGAATTTTGGTGTTTGGGATGTTCTGGAGCAAAAATAACGATTTTTGGATGCATTCAAGTGCAAATGGACTAAATGGACTAAATGGACATGGAGGATCAACTTGTAATGAAGAATGATCGATCTAAGACTGGGACAAGAACAGATCGATCAATCCAAGCATGGATCAATCGATCCAATGCACCTGGAGGATTACGCAGTATTAAGACCGATCGCTCCATCACGGATCAATCGTTCCCTTTGTAGCCTAGATCGATTGATATACCTATGGATCGATCGATCCCTCATGTCGAACTGAAAGAAAATCAAGCTAAAAGACTCTTTTGACCTCAAGATCTTTCATTAGTTTTTAATTATTTAGATTTTGTTTTATTTTATTTTAAGACTATAAAATCCCTTTTGGCTTATTTTTATCAGAACAAGTATTTAATAAGTTTTTAACAAGTTTTATCGCTGAAGTTTTCCAGAGCGAAGAGATCTACATCTATATTTGAGAGGATTTCAGAATTCTGATTTCTTTATATACAAATTGCCGTTTTAATTTTCAATGTTTACTCAATCTATGATTTATGTTCTTGCAATCATGTCTGAGTAGTCTCTTTGTTAGGTTTTATGGTTTTTCTAGGGGAAACCAGGTTAATTGTTAGGATTTAATTGAATGAATTGAAATTTGTTAGGTTCTTAGTCTAGATTTATTCTTAGTGCATGAATTAGAGTAGCTAACTAGTTCATTGATCATAGAATTATAAACTTAAAGGGATTTGGTTTAGAAGTATGATCTAATCTAGATGAATAAGTGCCTTTGCTTGCGGGAGTATTGTCTTAGGGGCTTATGAACTTATCGAATCTGAATTGAAATGCATGATCAAATTATCTAAATACGGCGGGAGTTTGTCTTTAGTAATTCAAGAATAAGGATCTAATACTTCGGGAGGAGATTAGTCTATTGTTTTCTTTCGAGTTGGGAATTATTTTCATTAATCAATCTTGCATGTTAACCTTGACATTTAACTTGAATACCTACAGAATTCTCTATTGCCTAGCGGTTTTGTTAATTTTTTTACAATCGTTTTTACTTTATTGTTATTTTCATTTCGCGATTACAATCACTATTTTTATCTGTTCTTAGCTTAATTCGATTTTAAACTGAGATTCATGCTTTCTTGGTCTCTGTGGATTTGATCCTCCATATACTACTGCGTTTGTTGTGCACTTGCAATGAATACATTTAGGTTAAAACATGAGTGTATCACATACTGCTCATCATAAACGGCATTCCTTTGCTTCAGTCTGGTAAGATATGGGAAAAACTGCTTATATTCTTGGAATAAATATCTATAGAGATAGATTAAACAAGCTTATCGGACTATGTCAGGATACATATATTCATATGGTCTTACTTAGGTTCAAAATATATCATTCTAAGAAAGGGTTTCTGCCAATGTCTCATGGCATAATTCTTAGTAAGACTCAGTGTCCCTCAACACATGATGAACGAGAACGTGTGAGAAAGATTCCTTTTGCATCTGCTATAGGATATATCATGTATGCCATGTTATGCACTCTCCCAAATGTTGCATGTGATTTTCGCATGATGAGTAGATACCAGTTTGATTTAGGTGAAAGTCATGGATAGCAGTCAAAAACATCCTTAAGTACTTGAGAATAACTAAGGATAAGTTCTTGGTATATGGAGGAAGTGAGGAACTTGTTGTGAGTGGTTTCATAAATGGCAGCTTTTAGAAAAACAAAGATTATTTTCCATCAGAGTCTGGGTTTGTCTTCTGCCTCAATGGAGGAGCGGTGAGCTGGAAGAGTGCCAAGCACAGCACTATAGCAGACTCTACAACTAAAGCTGAGAATATTGCTGTTTCTGAAGCATCTAAAGAAGTTGTTTTTATTAGAAAGTTCATTAATAAACTAGGTGTGGTTCCTAGTATTTCTAACCCAGTGGTTCTTTATTGTGATAACAATGGAGCCATTTCTCATGCGAAAGAATTTAGATCACACCAGAAATCCCAACATATTCAAAAATGTTTTCACCTCATTCGTGAAATTATTGATAGAGGATATGTGAATATTAGCAAAGTTCCAACATATGCAAATGTTGATGATCCTTTGACCAAGCCCTTTTCGTTGCCTAAGCATAAAAGTCACATTGTTTCAATGGGAATTAGATTTTTTAAGTTATGATATTTATTCTAGTGGGATTTTTATTTGTGATGTTCATGTTGACATACAATTGATATATTTTTAAAAAATAATGGATTTTTTTCGTTATTATTTTCTTATTTGAAAATTAAATAATATACCCAAAATAATTTATATTATTCTTATAGGTCATTAAGTACGTGACCTGATCATCAAACTCTATAAGTAAAAGATAATATAAATTAAGTGAGGTCCCTAGTCAAATTAATTATAATGGGACATTAAAAACTAAATGGCTAGTATGTGAGGTGATTGATGACTAAGTTTCGTGGAGTCGTTAATATATAGTATTAAAGTCAATCACATAGATATGTGTTGGAGAACATAGTATCGGACTAACCCGTTATGAGAACTCTACAAGATTGTTATATGAGTGTCATAAGATTTTCTCATGACACCTATAAAATATAGTCTTTCGACCCGAGTTCGTCATGATTTTCTTACATATGGATTAGTACACTTTCACCTTGTCAAACGTCGACCGTAAAAGGTGATTACAAAAGCATTTATTAGGTGTATTATAAAGTGTGTGAGAAACATGGATGAAACAAGATGAGATTTATCCCTTCCATATAATGGGAGATAAATATCTCAAGGCCTATAGAAGATTTGAAAATGAAAAATGTGCGGCCGCGCTCAAACAAGTTGAATGTTAGTTGTTTGGTTGATCAGTATAAATCAAAGTTCGATAAACGTGATCTAACTAAATAAGGATGACACTATTTCTTTCCTAATGCCAATATCGAGATATAAAGACAAAAGGATATAGAAATATATGATTCCAGTACAAGTGGGAGATTGTTGGGAATGTCCTGAAATCTTTTGTACTTTCTCTAGATAAAGTTGTAGTGTCAAAATTTGACAATCATATAGTATTAGGTGTTTATAATTTTTTTCTAGAGACTGCTTATAATATATGGTTTATAAATCTATTACTAATATAATATGATCCTACAAGGTCACACATCTAAGCAAATGTGTATATATACACGTTTACGTGTGTAATAAGATTATATATAAGTTTATGTGTATTTGTGTATATATACACGTTTACGTGTGTAATGTGAATTGGAATCACATTAATGTAATTAACATAATCATATATATATAGGCGTTAATGAAGTTAACGCGAAAGGTAGAAGAACCTTAAGATGAAAAGAGGTAGACACGAATAGTTCGTCGTGACAGACTTGTAAAATTTGATCTCGTCAATACTAGCATACCAATTCGATCCAGTTTGTGCGCATATGGATACTGGTAAAGACACAACACTTGAAGTGCTCATAAACCTTGATTAGTTTCAATTTATTTCCCATTGCATAAGCACCAAGTATATTTTATACTATGTGATTTAGATTTAACTCATTATTTGCACAAATCCTGGGAATATAATTCATTAGATATAATTTATAAAGCGTTATAAATCTGTAAAAATTTCAACACTAACTTTTACATAAGAAGGTCTATAAGTTAGAGCAATAAATGTCTTCAAAGATTTTGGAAACACTATAAGTAAGAGCAATTAATGGCTGTTATACATATTTTTCATTAAGATCAATGTTTTATAGAAAGAGAAGTTTGTGCTTGTTGAGTCTCACCTGAGCCACTTTGAATAGTTTTGTAATCATTCAATTACAACCAAACCTGCTTTGAACAATAACAATGTGGTGTCTATTCATCTCATGTTTACAGATCTTGACAAACATAAGGAGCAATTGCTTTAAGTTTGTTAAATCTAGTTTATGAAATAACATACAAATTGGACCAACTCTAAATATTTTGAATTAATAACAAAATGGTTATTAACTAATCACATACACCAATGAGACGTCTCTAGCTTGCAGAGCCAAAAAAAGAAAAAAGAGCCAACATCGAGACCAAATTTAGATTAGAGTCTAAAGGACTAAAGTAAGACACATTATATAAACATTTGAAACATACCAAGCCACTTCACCGATTTCTAACACTTGAATAATTGACAGTGGAGCCACCGCTCATCTGTAATATGACATATCTTTGTTTCATCAAACACATTCTTAGTTTATGAGGTTTCGAAGGTCTATGAGTTTTCTAAAACGTCTGTTCATCTAACTCAAAATATTGTAAGAAGAAGAAGGATCCCACTGACTGAACGGTAGTTCCTCACGGCTAACAAATAGGAGTGACAGCCGTAAAAGAAGGGATCCTGCTACTCAGCCTAGATCCTTAAGCATTGTACAAGGACATGTTGTAGAAGTAACCCGTTACCTTATGTATTCATTCAAAAATAATGCATTTACCTTTCTCCCGTAGAATGGGGGTCTCCAAAATCCAATGTCATAGGTTCAAATCCTACAGAGCGAATAACAGTTTTATTAGCTGATGGCATTGAATTTCCCATTATTCATGTAGGCACAGTCATTATCAATGCTTCTTTAATCTTGCATAATGTTCTGCTTGTTTCTACTTTTAAAATTTTATTTGTTAAGTGTAAGTAGTTTACTAGAAACAAAATAAATATTTTGCTCATTTTTATGCTGATCATTGTGTTCTGCAGGAGGATATTCGGGGCTTGAAGAATACTTATGCACAA
This sequence comes from Iberis pinnata, assembly GCA_900406425.1. Classification (NCBI taxonomy): domain Eukaryota; kingdom Viridiplantae; phylum Streptophyta; class Magnoliopsida; order Brassicales; family Brassicaceae; genus Iberis; species Iberis pinnata. The sequence goes on along the minus strand of OVBE01001273.1, from coordinate 25,053 downwards.
TCTCTAGATTCTAGAGACTGCACTCATCTCATCCTCTATCAATCTTTATGGATCCTTGGTGATTGATGGTTTTACTTGGCATTAACATCTAGTCCATTTTTCAAATGAAAAATTACATCACTTGTTTGGTAATTAAGATATTAAAATTCCAAAAACTGAAGTTCCTTATTCTATTTGTCCTTTAGATAAGAAAAAGCGTATGTCTTTTATTTTTCATTATAGAATATCTTCTCATGCCTTTGATCTAGTACATTTGGATATATGAGGTCCTTTCTCTGTTGCATCAGTTGAAAGGTATAAGTATTTTCTTACTATTGTAGATGATTGTACTAGAGTGACTTGGATTTAGATGTTGAAAAATAAATGAGAGATTATATGTATATTTCCGCAGTTTGTTAAACATATTCATACGCAATATAACTATGTTATAAAGTCTACTCGCAATGATAATGCACCTAAACTAAGTTTTACTTATTTGATTAAAGATTATGTCAAGATTCATTATTTTTCATGTGCTTATACAGCTCAACAAATTTCAGTAGTACAAAAAAAGCATCAGCACATTTGGAATGTTTCTAGAGTATTGTTGTTTCAATCGAATCAACCATTAGTATATTAGAGTAGCTGCATATTGACTAATGTGTTTTTGATAAACAAGACACCTTCTTTGTTTCTTAACAATAAAACACCATATGATTGTACTTGAACAAATTGCCAGATTAAAGTTTTCTTAGAAGTTTGGTTTGATTGTGCTATGCTTCTAGTTTGTTAAAAGATCGGAACAAGTTTACACCAAGTGAAATTAAATGTGTGTACATAGGCGATCCTCCAAGTTATAAAGGATATATATTGCTTGATTTGGATACAAGAAAGGTTATCATCCCAAGAAATGTTATGTTTTATGAGCATGTTTTCCCATTCCATGAATTACATTTAGGTTTATCTGAATTTTTTCTCACATTCTATTCTTCCTTTACATGATTATGAAATTATTGCTCATGAATCATTTGAATCTTTAGTAGAAAATAGGTTACTTTATATGCTTGCTGCATCAGACTCATTGCATACAGAATCATTACATATAGACTCTAGTGCCCCATCTATTTTGCATGAGACTACTATTTAGAGCAAGGAACTATATCTACTCACAATGATAGGCTAAGACGACAGTAAGGTACCCTCTTAGCTGTCTTACTATCATTGTTCAATGGTAACGCATAACACTCCATATGAATCACCAACTTCACCAACACCTTACCCTATAGAATTTGTCCTTTCTTACACCAATTTATCACCATCTTTTCAACATTATACTCTTTCTTTTCACATTGAAAAGAAACCAAAAATATTTAAGCAGGCTGTGACATATGCTGTTTTGAGACAAGCTATGGATGATGAGTTAAATTCTTTAGTTCAAAATAACACATGGCATATTAAGTCTTTACCAACATCTAAAAATTTTGTAGGCTGTAAATGGCTCTATACAATCAAATATCATTATGATGGAACTATAGAAAGGCATAAAGCTAGATTAGTAGCTCAAGGTTTCACTCAGCAGGAAGGAGTTGATTACACATAAATGTATTCTCATGTTGCAAAGCTAGCTAGTGTGAAGTTGTTGTTGGATTTAGCTTCTAATCATTCTTGGCATTTAGAACATATTGATGTATCTAATTCTTTTCTACACAGTGATTTGGATGAAGAGATCTTTATGAGGCTGCCTTTAGGATATACACCTGGTCCAGATGAAGTGTTGCCTCCCAATCGAGTTTGCAGACTTTAAAATCACTATATGGACTTAAACAGACTTCAAAACAATATAATAAATTTTTTACCCGTGTATTGCTACAAGATGGTTTCATTCAGTCAAGAGTTGATACAACACTGGTTTTATATGGAATGGCAAAGTATTAGTAGCTTTACTAGTCTATGTTGATGATTTTCTTATAACTAGCAATGATTCAGATCAATTCAGGATTTAAAGAAAGTTTTGCGTCGAGAGTTCAACATTAAGGATTTAGGACAACCAAAATTATTTTTGGGATTAGAGATTGCACGTAATGATATAGAAGATGTTCTAAAACAAAATGGAGTGAATGGACACACAAAGGATACATAAGTCCTTTGATACACCAAGGGATCCTTGGGTATGGCATACCAAGGAAGGATGATGCTTGATATTACAAACCAACAAATTTGGAAGAAGCGTATGGATATTACACACCAAAGGAAAGGTTGCTGAAGAATATTACACACTAACAGACTTGAAGAGGAACTTAGATATTACACACTAAGAACTGAATGCTCTACTGGATATTACACACCATCAAAAGCTTGAAACAACCTTAGATATTACACACCAAGGCCAAACACCTACTGGATATTACGCACCAGCAGAACTTGAAAGATATTACACACTCTCAAAAATCCAAAACTTAGAACAGATTCATAAAAGATTGGATGAGTTTCTTAAGTGTTTTACAACCTGAATATAAAAAGAATAAGAGATTTCATGCATGTAAGAAAGAGAAACCATTAAAATTCGTCCATATTGCACGTAAGAGAGAGAAGACCACTCCATTAAATGTTGTCCATGCATAAGCTGAAAATGTAGAACATTCTTTGACTTTCCTTGAATTTAAACTGCTTTAAACACTCTAAATAGGCTCCTTTAGACTTGTATAAGTGTTGGGCATTGCTCCTCTTTTATTGGACTTCATTTGATCCACTAATAGGCAATTATGTCGTGATCTATCGTCTCATTAAGAACCTACTTTTAAAAATCCATTGGGACAAAACCAAAGCAGAGAAAAAGAATACAAATGGATACACTAACCCATTTGTTGATCAACCTTAGCTTGAATGCTTGTGATAGTTTTTTGAATCTCATTCAAGCCCAAATAAGTGGAAATGTTCCAAAACTAATTTAATAGCAACTCTATAGTTCCAGTAAGCTTCTTTGTCCTTGATCTTTTCATAGGTTCAGCTTGCATTTCCAATGCATCCTCAGGTATAACTTCAGGTTCAGCTCCATGTTCATCTCTTTGTGCATTGCTTTCCAAAATCATATCATACTCCCCCTCTTGAAAATATTTTTCCTCAAATCTGTTTTTCCTGTAAGAAATGTTCACAAATTAATATCATTAATCCTAGAGCTTAGTTTAATCTTACTTGGAAGTCCAAATTGATAGGAAATGTCCTTGAACATTCTTGTCCTCTTGATTTTTCTATTTAGTACATATGAGTTTTCTAGTAATACAATGCCTTCTTGAACTTCATTAACTTCTTAAAATATTTTAAAGATGTCTCCTGGTTTCCATATGAAGTTCTGAAATAGAAAACTCATTCCCAAATCAATGATAAAGGATATTTTCATAAATATGCTCAAAATGATCAAGTTTAAAGAAAAGAATGATACAGTTGGTGGGATCATGTTCTGGTTCAACTTTTGGATATCCTTAATCGTTAAGAGGTTGGTAATGCTGATCCAAGGAGGTGTTAGAATAGGTTTTGTCAAATTGGACGGTTTATGAGCTGGCCAAACTGCTGATTTTGCTTTTATTGAAAAAAATGCAGTTGTTCTACTTCAAGGTTGTTGGTTTTCAACTTCTTTCATTGGTTGAAACCTACAAATCCTGAAAAATAGAAAACAATCAAGGTGAATTGTTTCTTTAGAGCCCAAAATCAGATGGTGGTTCTGTTGGCCTTGTTTAGCAACATATTGATGTTTGTGGTCTTGAATTGGTTTGAAAATTTGAGCATTTGTTCCCCTTCTTGACTTCAAACCCCCCCCCCCCACTTAGCCTTGCCTTGTCCTTGTTATTAGTTTTCCAAGGTGCATAATTTCCAAAAAAAACACAATATTTTCTGGTTCATGGGGTTAAATAATTCAACTATCTTTGTAAAATATTCTTTTTGATCCATAATGATCTCCTTATTACCTAAAACTTGCTCAAGCTCCTTGATAGTACCAAAAGGACTTTCAAATATATTAGAAAATTGATTAGTAGATAGAGTAAGATCAAAAATAACCAAGCTTTTGATCGGGCCTTGTGTAGGCTTCACTTGCTGCTAAGGAAAATTATATTGGTTCTTCTTTGGCTTTACTTGTAGCTCTTTAGTATCCACATGACTAGTTTGATAGCCTGGCCTATAGAAAGTGCAGAACCCAATACAAATTTTATTTTATGTTTAGTGTTGTGAAAAGGAGGCAATTGATATTACTCGGTTTTAATGCATAATAGTGGGCATTTATGTTTGATATTCTGCATTATTTCGTGTGTTTTCATTGCATATTTGGTATATTTTCAGTATTGTAGGTGTTCGGGTCGAATCGGAGCAAAACGATGCATTTCAGGAGATTTCAGAAGTTTCAGAAGATTTCAGAGATTTAAAAAAGAAGTGCCCGATCGGGCAGAAGTCCCTGGAAAAATCCAAGAATTGAGATCGATCGAGCACATTGGGAAGAGTCGAGCAAAAATGTGCGGTGCCCGATCTGGCAAGCACTTGCTCGATCGTGCAAAACCCCCGAAGAAATTCTGAAGTTTTCCAAATTTGCAAATCAAGTCCTCAAGCCTATCCAAGTTTTCCTTATTTGTTATTTTACTTTTTAGCCTATAAATACAATCTGTTTTAGGCCTTTAGAACTTAAGCTTTATTTTAATTTATGAGAGAATTACAGAGGGAGAGGAGATTTAACCAGTATTTGGATCAATTTCTGAACCCTTTTATAATATCTCTTTTGTTTAATTATGTGTTCTTCTTTGATATTGAATTATTTATGCATACCAATGTCTGAGTAGTTCCATAGTTAGGTTTTAGGGTTCCCTAGGGAAACCAGGTTTGAATGTTAGGTTTAACTTTGTAGGATTGAATTTGTTAAGTTCTTAGTCTAAATTCGTTCTTAATGCATAATTAGCTTGATCACCTAATTCATGATTATAGGTTGATAAATACAAAGGAATTTGATTTAGAAATCTGACCTAATTTAGATGAATAAGTGTTTTTACTTGCGGGAGTATTATTTTAAATGCTTATGAAAAATTGAATCTGATTGTAATGCATGATCGAATTGCTTTAAAGACAGCGGGAGTTTTTCTCTGGCAATTCGAGCATAGGGTTTAATACTCTGGGAGGAGATTATTCTTTATTCGTTTTTCATGTTGAGAACTATTTTCAATCCCAATCTTGCATGTTAACTTGAGTTTAAACTTGATTACCTACATATTTCCCTAATGCCTAGCGTTTTTAAATTATAAGTTTAAACCGTTTTCGATTTAACGTTTTGATTCACAACCACTTAATTATTCTCTCTTTAGCTAGATTTGAAACTAAACTTGAATGTGTACTTTCTGGTCTCTGTGCATTCGATACCAATGCTTGCTACATTGAACTATTCTCTGCAGTACTAGTTTAGGATTAAATTCTTAACCTATCAGAATTTTGGCGCTGTTTCCAGGGACCAATAGTGCCTTTCTATTTTTAATTAGAATCTCGTCTAAAGTTTTTATTTTCAGTACTCATCTCGATCTCTTTTGCTTGTTTTTGTTTTACAGGTGTATGATCAGAAGATCTGTCAAGTCCTCTGATTTGTGAAGCCTCAGTAATTCGGAACTCGCTCGAATAGAATGCTTAAACCAGAAGACCAAGAAAGACAAAAGCTCATCTAGTTAAATGGCTGGAAACGTTGATCAAGTAATTCCGGACGGACCCCAAGGTCAAAACGATCCACCAGTTCTTGGACTCAATCAACTCATTAACCAAGGACAAGTTGGTGATAACAGCAATGAAGTGCCACAAGGCCAACAAAGAGCCGCTAACAACCAAGCTTAAAGCCCTCAGAACATATATGCAAGGAATCTGTTCTGTATGGAGATCCGGAGAGAGTTCATATGCTCAATGGTCAGAACCCTCCTCTAGTTTGTTCATACAACAATCCTCAAGCATACTATGCTAATAAGAATCCCATCCAACCAACTCAACCTCAGCGGAGGGAATTCCAATTCCCTATTTTTCTTGTTCAAATGATCCGTAACAACCAATTCAGTGGTTTACCTAACGAGCAACCAATGAATCATATTGACACTTTTGAGGACATTTGCAGCACTATCAAACTCAAAGGAGTAACCAGAGATTTCATGCACTGCAGTTTGTTCAGCCATTCCTTAGCTGAAAGAGCACTTCGTTGGTTGAAGTCTCTACCTGCAGGATCTATAGTAACCTGGGATGACTGCAAAGCCAGGTTTATAAATCAGTTCTTCACTACTACTAGGACTAATGCCTTCAGGAACAAGATCTCTGCTTTTGCTCAAACTCCTGTAGAATCCTTATATGAATCTGGGAACGATTCAAAGAACTGCTTCGCCATTGTCCACATCACGGTTTCTCTTATGTAAGTCTCCTAAATACCTTTTATAGAGGAATTGAACAGAAATATTAGCTGTCCTTAGATACAGCAAGCGATGGAGACTTTATCCAGAAACCCGTTCATGATGCATATCGTTTGATAGAGAATCAGGCAGCTAGTAATAGCAATCATTGCCCAGAGTTTTATCGCCAAACAAATGTTCCAGTATTAGCTGCTAACTCAGAGATCTCATAGATGAAAGGAGAATTCTTAGATATGAAAGGAGTAATCAATCAGCTTCGAAACGGTCAAACTCAGAAACAAGTTAGTGTTGTAAATGATTCTGAAGTTGATTGCTTTGTAGTTCAAGAACAGAATACTGGTGGAGATGAGAAGGAAGTTAGTTACATTAATGCTCAAGGTCAAAGGGTGTACAATCAATGTTTTAACAAGACTCATCCCAACTTTTCTTGGAGAAATACCAATGTTGAGAACCCCCAAGATTATCATTATCCACAGCAACAGAAACCCTTTGTGCAGAACTCTAATTCAGGCGGTTTTCAAAAAACCTCTCAGCCTGTATTTCAACAAGCTCAACCTCAACCAAGTATTAAGTTGAGATGATGTTTAAGCAACTGCTGGAAGGACAACAACAGTTCCAAACATTGATCCAAGGAGAAGTAAAAGAGCTAAATCAAAATTTTGATGCATTATCAACTGATGTGAAGCATTTGGATGTGCTGGTTGCTCAGACTTCTAAAGTTGTAAAGAGACAAGCTGGTGTCTTTCTTGGGAAGGCTGAGGAGAATCCAAAAGGGTATTGCAAGAATTTGGTGGGTATCGGAGGAAGAAACTGATGTTTTGGGAAAAGATGCAGATTTTGAGAATATGGAAGATGATGCAGAGCATTTTTACCCGATCGAGCATCCTTTGCCCGATCGGGCAAGACACTTCCGGAAGAACAGTTGGATCGAGCATCATCAGTCCGATCGAGCATCATCAGCCTGATCGAGCAAATGCATGCAAAATTTCCAGGGATATATGATCGATCGGGCACACCTTGTGCCCGATGGAGCAGTTTTCTCGGACAGGAAACAAGTGATTTTTCCCGATCGGACAACATTTTCCCGATCGTGCAGAACTTCCTAGACCCGAAAACTTCTGAAGTCTCCTATAAGCCCAGAATTCCTTATTCGGTGCCTTCTACAAAGCCTATATCAGATTTTAAAGTTGATGAGATGATTGGAAAGCCACCTAATCCACTTAGGAAGCTTCATAAGGTACAAGATCCAGTGGAATTCTTAGTTCCTTGTTCGATCAATGGAGTGGAATTCATAGTTTCTCTTTATGATACTGGATCTAATGTGAGTGTCATGTCGATGACTGTTGCAAAACAATTGGGACTATCAGGTATCTAACCATCTCATATGACTTTCACACTTGCTAATGATTCTACTGTCTCTTCTTTTGGTTTTATTCTGGACCTCTTGGTACAAGTTGGTAATTTCCTCATCCCTGTTGATTTTCACATCTTAGCGACGAATGAGCATTCAGATGAACCCTTGATTCTTGGAAGACCCTTTCTTGCAACCATAGGATCTGTTGTTGATTTATCCAATCGGCGAATATCTCTGAAAAACATCAAGAAACGGGTTTTTAATCCAGCGATTCCTTCAAAAGGTATCTTTAGGCTAACTATGGTGAAAGAGGTAAAGATGAAAAATGAAGTTCATATTAAACCGGATACTAAGTATGTAGTTGCTGAAGTTTTACAAAAGGGGCCTCCAATCTCAACAAGGAATAGCAATCCAAAAGTTAAAGAGAAGGTGAAAGTGAGACCAAAGAAAGAAAAGCAAGAATCTCAAGTAGCTTTGATCCCTGAGGCAATGGTTGGTGATACACTTGAGTACAAGGTGAAAAGAAAAGGGTTCTCAAAATCCTTCTCGAAGTTTAAAGCTTTACTCACCCCTGAGTTCAGAGAAAAAGGGATTGATATTGCAAAGGATGTGATGGGGAAGATTCTAACGCTGAAGAATACCTAAGTTTGGGGCTTTTTATGGAACATCGCTGGATGTTGATTCCATTCATACTTAGAGGTAAGTATCGTCAAGCTAAGTGACGTTAAACAAAGCGTTGAGTGGGAGGCAACCCAATATATTTAGAGTCTATTTATCTTTTTTTTTCCTATTTTGAGTCAGTCCTAACCTACTTATATTTAGTTTTGAGTTTAAAGTGTTTCAGGTTCATACTGGTGAAAGTTTCTTCATGACATTCCGGGTTATTTCCTCTATTATCATTACTCATCCTTTTCACTTGAATTGTTGGTTGATAGAATGGTTTCTCTCTTGATTCTTACTAATTCTGATTAGTATTGCTTAGATCATTGCTCCTATTCACCATCATTCTTGTGTTTTAACTTGGGTTGATTTTAGATTCATGATTGATTGGATTTTTCTTATTAAGTAATTCTTGATTCTTGTTAATTACATTTAGTACTGCTTGATTATTGCTCTTTACTTACCCATTGATTATGTGATGCCAGATTGATTGCTGTTAACTGTTCTAAATGATGCCTCTATTATATGATTCTTGCTGATTTTTTATTAGTATTGCTCGATCATAATGCCTTAATGGTTTCTCTTACAGCTGATTCTTGTTAGTTTTTAAAACTATCATTGCTCAAATCGTTGTTCAACCATTACTTATACATCTCTTGAGTGTTTTCTCTTTTTACAGGCATGGAGAATGAGGCATAGGAGTTCAGAATAGATTTGGGAGCACTTCACTTTTAGTAAACCTTTTCCCTTGAACTTTTCTCATATAGTATTATCTATTTTCATCCATTACAGACTTTTCTATAGATCTTGGTTACTTCTATACCTTCTTTTGGATTTATTTTCACACCGGGACGGTGTGAAGTAAGTCTGGGGGAGGGTGTAATGATACTAACCACGTTTTGATGTTTTGTCTTTTTGGTGAAATTTTTCAAAATTTTTGTTTTTAATCTAGCTGAGTCTATCGAGTCGAAGGAACCATGATCAAAATCAATAATAATAATAGCCAAGTGAGGGAATAGTTTTCATTTTTTCTAGATTATTGACTTAGATTAATTGCTGAGATTAGGATTGGAACCCCATTACTGATTGATTTGTTTCTGAAAGTTCTTGTCTTTTGAGTTATTGATGAATTGATGCTAGCTCTGCCATGATAGGACTTAATTTAAATCTGAATTATTCTTGCTTATGGTGTTGATATACTCTGAGAATTGGGTACCTTTCTCTTCAGTGTTCTGTAAAACCGAAAAGTTCTTTCAGTATGGTCTGAGTCCTTTCTCTCTCTCCCTTCAGAAAAATATAAAAAGCGGTAGAAAAAGTGTTGAAAGCGTGACCTAGAAGTCCGTAATCATTGCCGGGCTACTGAAAAGCAGTTAGAATCATGAAAACGCAGAAAAGTGCGAACATGAAAAGAATAAAAAAAAAATACGCAAAAAGTGAGAATCTTTAGAAAAATGAAAAAAAGAAATGAGAAAGGGGAAAAAGGATCAAGATCGAAAGTCGGTTGATGCTCTGTTTGTTATGGGAATTTTGATAGAAGAGGTACTTGAGTAAATTGATTGAAATACCATAGGTGAGAATGCATGTATCTGAACTTAATTGAATTTAAAGAGCTGGTTGATATGATTTGATACTTGATTGATTTTGGATTTAGAGTAGGAAACATATTGTTAGTTTAGTGGTGGTAAAAAATTAAGTCAAAATAGTTGTTTGAGATTGGTGTCTTTTGGATTTGAAACTGTACTTATGGTTTTTGAATGTTGCCAAATAGTAAGTATAAATATCCACTATAAAGCATAAAAATCGAGTGATATCAACTCCCCTAGACTTAGATCTTTGCTTGTCCTCAAGTGAAGCAAGACCAACTCTAGAGAAAATGTTTGAAAAGGAGCACACATGAACTCTCAGAATCTCAGATAACATTTGGAAAATAAACCACCACGTAATCTAACTAACATACTTCCTACTCTAAATCTCAATCAATCAAACTATCAAATCATATCAACTAGCTCTCTAAATTCAGTTAAATATAAATAAGTATGTTCTTGCCTATGGGGTATCGATCAATATCGCTTAAATACATTTTCTGTCAAAGTGCCCATACCAAACAAAGCATCAATCGACTTCTGGTCCTGACCCTTTTTCCCCCTTTCTCACTTCTCTTTTTTTCTCCTTTCTTTCTGCTTCTTTTCTTCGCATTTATGCGCTTTTAATTTTCTTTTTAGCACACATTTTTTATGGATTGACTACGGATTTCTAGATCACACTTTCAACCCTTTTTCTTTTACCATTTTTTTCTTTTTCTGAAGGGAGGTAGAGAAAAGATCTGGATCATACTGAAAGAACTTGTCGGTTTTAGAGAGAACTGAAGAGCAAAGTACCTAGCTTTCCAAAGTATAACCAACACCATAAGCAAGAGAATTCAAGATCAATGTTAATTCATAACCAATTAGAGCTAGCATCAAATCATTAACAATCCAAAAGACTAGAACTTTCAAAAGCATATCAATCAATCAGTGGTGTTCCAAACCTAAACGCAGTAGTTAATCTAAGTCAGTAGTCAAATAGAAATCAATTCTAAACTCACACTAGGATAATAATCATCACAGGTTCTGATCATTGTTCCTTTGAATCGACTAGACTCAACTAAAGCCAAACAAAAATATTGAAAATTTTCACCGAAATGATGAAACATCCAAAAAGACTCAAAAGATGGTAAGTAGCTGTATACCCTCCCCCACACTTAAATCACACCATCCCAATGTGAAAATAAACCCAAGAAAAGGAAAGAGACCTGAACAATCTGAAAAATCAAGAACGTGAGTTCAATTGTGGGAACTTACTTGACCATTGATGGATCGATTGATCAATCTATGATTACGTAAGACTTCTGGTTGATGGGATCAATCGATCCATAGACGGATCGATCGATCTGTTTCATCGGTCTCCCTAAATTTTTATGGATCAATCGATCTCTCATTCTGCACAAATGATCATCCTTCAGTGATCGATCCATCCATAGACGGATCGATCGATCTAAACCTCCGACCAGTTTCTTCGTTTTATGAATTTTTTAAAACACTTATAAACTCACAACTAAAAATTAATAGATTAGTCTCCTAAATCTAAACTAACTCAAAACTAAATATTACTAATCCCACTCAGCGCTCCGTTTAACGTCAAAAGCTTGACGAACTTACCTCCTAAATTGGAACTAAGTTAGCACCAATAGATGCTTTGCTGAAACTACCATCGTCTGAAATTTGCATCTTCAGAATCTTTCTCATCATCTTTTTTGAATAGTTTTCCCCTTTGTCCTTAAGTTATGAGGGAAAGAATGTCTTAACCTTTGAAAAAGGTTTTGAGGTTCCTTTGCACTTTACCTTTTACTCAATTATGTCTTCAACTAGTATTTGAGGAATCAAAATCAGATGGATGTCCTTGTTGATCTTCTTTGATTTCTCATGACCTTTTTTTTTTACTTTTAAAGAAGGCTTTGGAGTTTTTTTTACCCTTCACCTTTTGTTTGATTCCTTCTCAAATCGATGCATGAGACTTCAAGATCAGTTGGGGATGCTCATCGATCTTTGTCAAGTTTATCTTACCCCTCTTTTTGATCTTAGGAGTTGCATGTTTAATTGAGGTTTGAGCTTCCTTTTTCAATACTTTAGGAATGTTCTCTTTAGTACTAGACTCGGCTTGAGATTTCTGTGCTAGCCCCTTTTTCTTCATCATATTAATCTTAGAAGCATTGTTGTTGGGTACTATTAGATAATAGTAACCCTTCTTGATCTTTGTGAGATAGATTCACTTTTTAGGCATGTCTATCATAGCTCCTACGGATGCTAGAAAGGGTCTTCCTAGAACCAATTGCACATCTGAATTTTCTTGAATATCTATGACATGGAAGTCGAGCGGGATAATACAATCTCCAGCTTGCACCATCACATTAAAGATCAACCCATTTGAGGATATGACAGAGTTATTAGCTAGTGTAAAAGTTGGCTCTGATGGGCTAATGAATTTTAGTCCCAAATTCTCAGCAAAAATCTTGGACATGACGTTAACGTTAGCCCATGTATCACAGAGTAAGTCCATAATGATCACCTCTTTGATCTTGATCGGAACTAATAATTCGCCAGGATCTTGTAGCTTTTGAAGTCTTCTTTGTGGAATAATCTTGTTAGAAGCTTCATCATAGTATACCAATTCTTCTTCAGAAGTTTCTGGCTCTTCTACGCTTTCAATCTTGAGTTTGGTTAGCTCTTTAGAAATTTCAGGAGTCTGCAGGGGGGATCGATCGATCTCGTCTTTTTTCAAGATCTGGTCTGATGGATCGATCGATTGTTTTTCCCTGAGACACTCTTTTCACGTGGATCGATTGATCTAAGTATGAAAATCGATCGATCTATTGTCTCTGGATTTCTACAGATCACTAGATCGATCGATCTCTTTGCCTGTTTCATTACCGAAACTTCTAAAATCTGCAGAATTTTCAGACTCAACATTCTTCTTTCTAGAACCCGAATTTATGGCTTTGCAATAGCCTTTTGGGTTGTCTTCCACTTTCCCAAAGAAGAACACCAGCTTGTCTCTTAACTGCTTCTGAGGTTTGAACCACTTGCAAATCTAGTTTCTTAACATGATTAACAATGTTTCAAACTTATTGTTCAAATCATTATACATGCTGTCAAGTTTGACATTCAAGTTCTTTTCAGAACGTTGCTGGCTTTCTATAATCTCCTTGATCATTGATTCGACGTTGTTGTCTTGAGGGGGAGTTATTTTTTGAAACCCAAGTTGAGAGGCTATTTAAAAACCTCTTGAGTTTGAATTCTACACAAAACTCATATTGTTGTTTCCTTAGAAACCACTTCCACCTGAATTCTGACCGAATGCTTGTCCAGATTTCTTCACAAAGCTCCGTGATTGGTTTGGATATACCTGGTCTTGTGGATTAGCCACATTAGTACTCCTACAAGAGAGATTACCTTTATCGAAGCCTTGATTGTACACTCTATGTCCCTGGCTATTAATATAGCTCACTTCCTCCACATTGATAGAATAGAAGATTTTTGAACTGTATGATCTTACTCTTCGATCATAGTCGGGGCAATGATTGTTATTGCTCTGAGCTAGATTGTCTATCAGCTGGTAAGCTTCATGAACATGTTTTATCATGAAGTCACCATTACTAGCAATATCAAGAGAAAGTTGATACTATTGCTCTATACCTCTATAGAAGGTATTGAGAAGACTTAGCTCATATAATCCATGATGAGGACAATCCCGAAGGTATTCCTTAAACCTGTCCCATGCTTCAAAAAACGATTCTACGGGACCAAGATGAAACTGAGAGATCTTGTTTCTCAAATTGTTAGTCCTTGTAGAGGTATAGAAGTGGCTTAGAAACTTGGATTTGCACTCATCTCAAGTTTCTATTGAGTTAGCAGGCACTGTTTTCAACCACCTAAGAGCTATATCTGCTAGAGAGTGGTTGAAGAGCTTACAGTGCATGAATTCCTTAGAGACTCCATTGAGCTGAGTCGTGCTGCATATATCCTCAAACCTGTCTTTATGATCCATAGGATGCTCGGTGGGCAAACCGTGGAATTGGTTTTCTGTGAGCATTTGGATGAGCTAGAACGGGAACTGGTAAACCTGTCTTTGAGGTTGGCGAGGGTGTAGAGCATTCATATTGATGAGGAAAGTTTCAGGGTTATTGAAGTCTCCAACCAATACCCTGTTTTGATGTAATGGGCGATTTCTGACATGTTCTGGTGGGTCTTGATTACCATTACCACCTACTTGTTTTTTCGGTGGCAATTTATTATCGTTTTCTCCTTGTTGTCCTTGTGGCACTTGGTTTCCGTTTCCTCTAGGTTGGTTACACTAACTGATGTAGTCCTTGCTGAGGATTCTGGACGTTTTGGTCTTCAGGTAAGACCGAATTTTTGACAATAATGTTTTCTCCCATTGTGTTGGAACAGCTTGCGCTTTTTCTTGCTTTTTGGTTTGAGCGTTCTACTCTTGCTAATGCTTCGTTAATGAGGATAACTAGTTTAGATGATTTGTCATATTTTATGTTCATACACCTGCAAAACAAAGACAAGAACGAAATTAGCACTGAAAAATAAAAATCTTAGACTAGACGCTAACTAAAACTTAAAAGGAACAATTGGTCCCCGGCAACAACGCCAAAAATCTGATAGACTCATGATTTTAATTCCTAAATCTACACTGCAGAGAATAGATCCTTATAGTATACATAGGGTCGATGTCCCACAGAGACCAAATTGTGCGACTCTTAGTTAAACGTTAGTTTCTAGCTAAGACGATAGTAAGAAGAGTTTTTTTTGTTTAAAGCAATTGTAACAAGACGGTAATTTAAAACGGTTTTAAAGTAATTAGTGAAAACGCTAGGCGGTAGGGAATTCCACATGTTATCAAGTTTGAAGTTCAGGTTGACATGCAAGATTTATTAATGAAAGTAGTTCTCAACTCAAAAGAAAAAAATAGGCTAATCTCCTCCTGAAGTATTAGACCCTTATAATCGAATTATCCAAATACAAACTCCCACCGTATTTAAACAATTCAATCATGCAATAATTTTATATTTGATATGTTCATAAGCATCAAAGACAATACTTCCGCAAGCAAAGACACTTACTCATCTAGACTAGTCAGGTTTCTAAACCAAATCTCTTTGTATTTATTAACCTAATATCATGAATTAGGTGATCAAGCTAATTCAATCAATGATAACAGATCTAGACTAATAACCTAACAATTCAAATTCATAATGTCAAACCCTAACCATCAAATCTTGATTTTCCTGGGGTAAACCCTAAAACCTAACAAGGTGACTACTCAGACATAACCAAACAATCAACAAATATCATTGTCAAAAGGAAAAAAGTAAGAGAATCGAACTATATTAAAAAAGTAAAGACAGAGTTTCAAAAATCTTCTCTCAATACATGGTTGAAAATCTCTTCTCTCTGAAAAGCTCTCAAAGTAATTAGAATAATTGTAATGTCTATGTCTCTCTAAAACTAAGCCTACATCTATTTATAATGATCTAAAAATTAAGAAAAACCTAATCTAATAAGGAAAATTCTTAATAAGTCTTGAGGACAAATGCGTCTTTTTGATAATTTCCAAGCTGATTCGGGTGCAGGGATCGATCGATCCAAATAGGGCTCGATCGATCTGTCGTTCTTTTTCTTTGAGATTGATTGATCCAGGATGAGATTGATCGATATGATTTTCCGTAGATATCCTGGATCTTTGGATCGATCGATCCAGGCATGGATCTATCCATCTCTCTTCACACGATTCCCATATCAATCTTTTTCACTTGGGTCCAATCCATTCATCTTCATTGTGCCCATTTGCACCTGAAATCTTCTAAAAACCATCATTTTTGATCCAGACATCTTAAATACCTAAAATCCTGAAAACACACCAAAAACACATGGAAAACACTAGAATGATGTCAAATAGAAAGTATAAATACCCACTATAAAGCATTAAAATTGAGTGATATCAGACATCCCTTAAGATCTTCTTCTCTCGATAACCTTTAAAGTCATGTGGTTCAAAATCATCATCCAAATAATTAACAAAATCACGAAACCAATGAGTAATCACAACATATTTATAAATTCTAGGGATAGATATCTTCTCATCCACTCTTGTGCTAATGGCATAGATCTACTTTTCGGGTAAGCTGTCATCAATGGGTACATCATCACCCACCTTAAGTTTGGAAAGGAAATATGAAACTACATTCTCTATTTCTCTCTTGTCCTTGATCTCCAAATTGAATTCCTATAAAAGCAATATCCAACGCAGTCATCTGGGTTTAGCATCCTATTTGTTCAGGAGATACCTCAAAGCCGCATAATCGGTGTGAACTACTACTTTGGATCCTACTAGATAGGATCATAAGTTCTCAAAAGCAAAAACTATAGCTAGTAGCTCCTTTTCAATTGTTGCATAATATCATTGAGCTCCATCCAAGGTTCTTGAGGCATAATAGATAACATGGGGTTTCTTATCCTTCTGTTGTCCAATAATAACTCATATTATGTAATCGCTGGCATCACACATTACTTCAAAAGGTATATCCCAATCTGGTGGTTGGACTATAGGAGTACTCATGATCGTGAGAAAGGCGCTTTGACATTCATCATCCCATTCATATTTGACTTTCTTTCACAATAGCTTTGTAAGAGGTCTAGTGATTTTTGAGAAGTCTTGAATGAATCTTTTGTAAAAACCTGCATGACCTAAGAAACTGCGAACGTCTTTTACTAACTTGGGTGCCTGCAATTAGTCATAACCTCAATCTTAGCTCTCTCTACCTCAATACATTTCTTAGAAATCATGTGTCCTAACACAATCTCATTTGTCACCATAAAGTGGCACTTCTCTCAGTTGAGCACCAAGTGTTTCTGCTCACATCTCTATAGAACCCTGCACAAATTAGCAAGGCAAACATCAAAGGAAGATCCATATACAGAGAAGTCGTTCATGAATACTTCCATGATGTCTTCAATCAGATCAGTGAAAATGGACATCATGCATCTCTGAAAAAGTGGATGGGGCATTGCACAGTCCAAAAGGCATCATGCGATATGCATAAATACCAAATGGACAGCTGAATATCGTCTTCTCCTAGTCATATGGGTGAATGGGAATCTGAAAGAAACCTGAATAACCATCTAAGAAACATTAGTAGGGTGACTAGCTAATGTCTCAAGCATCTGGTCAATAAAAGGTAAAGGAAAATGATCTTTGCGAGTAGCAGCATTCAATTTCCTATAGTTAGTGCACATTATATAACCCATAACAGTTGTAGATTGAATCAACTCATCCTTGTCATTTTTAACAATTGTAATACCTCCCTTCTTAGGAACTACATGCACATGACTAATATAGTTACTGTCTGAAATAAGGTAAATAATTCCTGCATCTAGAAGTTTCATTATCTCTTTCTTAAAAACATCTTTTAGATTAGGATTCAACGCCTCTAATATTCTATAGAAGTCTTAGATTTATCTTCTAAATGTATTTTATGCATGCAAAAATCAGGTGAAATCCATGTGATATCATATAAAGTGTACCCTAGAGCTCTATGATGTTTCCTCAATTGCCACAAAAGCTAAGTATTCTCTACATTATTGAAATCAGCATTCACAATCACAGGATATGTAGAATTAGGACGTAGAAACGCATACCTGAGCCGAGCTGGGAGGGATTTAAGTTCCAGATTTGGAGCTTTCAGATTCCTCCATGGATCATCAATAGGTGCATGGTATAGTTTAGGTGGAGACTTGGCAAATAACTCCACTAATGCCACATAATCGATCATCTCTTCAGTTCTCCTACTAGAATCAAGCAACCTGGTAAAACCTGAAACTTCATCACTAAGAGAAACATGCTCATTAGTAGCGTTAGTCAATGCAATCTCTAAAGGATCATCGAAAAGAAAGTCATCAGAAACTCCCTCAACAACCTCTATAATAGTATCAACCCCAAAATAATTAGCATCAAGAGATGGTTTCTTCATAACGTCTTGCAAGTTAAACTTCATTACCATGTATCCAAAGTGAAAATCGAATTTTTCTTTCTTCGCATCAATGATAGCACCAGCTATAGCCAAAAAGGGTCTTCCTAAAATATAGGGTCTTTGGGTTCTTCTCCAAGTTTCTAAATCACGAAATCGGTTGGTACAAAAGTTGTCCCAATCTTCACAAGCATGTTTTCAAGTTACTCCAACAGGATACTTCACAGAATGGTCAGCGAGAACCAATGATATATTTGTTCCTTTGATATCTGTCATTCCTAACCGCTTAGCCACTAAGAAAGGCATAAGATTCACACTTTATTTTGCCTTTCTTTGCATCAATGATATCACCAGTTGTTGCTAAGAAGGGTCATTCTAAAATTATAGGGTTTTTGGGTTCTTCTCCAAGTTCCAAAATCACGAAATATGTTGGTACAAAAGTTTTCCCAATCTTCATAGGCAGGTTTTCAAAAACTCCAACGGGATACTTCACAGAACGGTCAGCGAGAACTAATGAGATCTTCGTTCTTTTTATATATGTCCTCACTAACCGCTTAGCCACTGAGAAAGGCATAAGATTCACGATCGATCTTTCTTTTCTTCGCATCAATGATAGCACCAACGGTAGCCAAGAAGGGTCTTCCTAAAATCATAGGGTGTTTGGGTTCTTATTCAACTTCCAAAAAGTATGAAATCGGTTGGTACAAAAGTTGTCCTAATCTTCACAGGAAGGATTTCAAGAACTCCAACAGGATACTTCACAAAACGGTCACCAAGAACCAATGAGATCTTCATTCCCTTGATATATGTCATCCCTAACCGCTTAGCCACCGAGAAAGGCATAAAATTCACGCTCGAACCCAAATCGTAAAGAAATTTGACAAAAGTAATGTCTCTAATCTCTACTGATAGAAAAAGCTTTCAACATCACCAAGCTTCTTAGGAATACGATTATGTACGATAGAACTGCATTCCCCTGTAATCATCATTACCCCTTCTTCCAAAGTAAGCTTGCTGGTGACCATGTTCCTGACATATTTCTTCATTTATGGAATCATTTGGCATGCATCAGAGAATAGAAGTCGAACATTAAGCTCAATAATCATCTCTCTTCACTTTGCATCTGCAAGTTATTTTCTGGGTTTCTTGGGTTTAACTAGGTAAGGGACCTTTGTTTTATAGATTCAATGCAATTCGGGAGCCCTAGTTATTGGTGGATTGATCGATCTTGCTTAGACTGATCGTTCTATACTCTCTGGTTTTTCCAGTACCTTTGGGCCGATTAATCCAGATAGGACCGGTCGATATGGGGGGCGTTCAGTGCGTCTTGGATCAATCGATTTGGGCTTGATCGATCGGTCTGCCTATTCTGCAAATTTTGTTCTACTTCTGTTTCCAGACCTGCACTTTTCTAAATAAATTCCAGTTTTGCATCTTCTTCAGATTCATCAAAGTCTTCAACTAGACCTTCAAAAACATGCTTTTTACCCTTAGCAGTTGGTAAAGTTTTTCCATTTCTCAATGAGATTGCATTCACATACTCTTGGTCTCTTTACAGCTTCAACAGTTTTAGCAACTTGAGTATCAAGATGATTCACATGTGTAGATAGATCCTCAAACTTCTGGTTTAACTCACTGACTTCTCTTTAAGACTGTTGTTTCCCTTCCAATAGTTGTTTGAGCATCATTTCCATAGTATTTGGTTGTTGAGCTTGAGGTGGAGGTGCTTGTTGAAAAGCAGGCTGAGGGGTCTTTTGAAAACCGCTTGAATTAGAGTTCCGCACAAACTTCCTGTTTTGATTTTGTAGAAACCACCACCTCCTAAGTTTTAAACTAATTGTTTACCAGAGTTTTGCATGAAAGGCTTTTGTTGATTTGGGTGTGGGAACCGAAATATGTCGATTTCCGTTAGTTAGGAAAAAGCAGAGAGTACTCTAACTTTCTAAAGATCCTGGATTTTTTTGAGTCAAACGCGGAAAGATCATAACACGATAATAATAAAGTATGAATATGAGGTTAAGAACAAAAAGAGGGAAAAACTAGTTTTATTCTGAATTTGCGTATGAGCGCGTTACAAAAAATGTTATAAGCCTTGACTACGTGAGCTGCCAGCGAATTCTATAGTACGAACACTTAAGACAAGTAAACCTAATCGAGTCGCAATTCGCTAACAAATGAAAGAAAAAAGTCAAAATCCCTAAGTATTTTCGTGCGAAGAATTGAACGTCCATGTGCCCCTTCTCTTCATCCATCTTATATAAGCTTCAGGATTAATCCATCTTCCTTTTTCGTCTTTCGTTCTTTCGCGGAAATCTTCCTTTATCGATAGATTCTTCTACGGAAATCTTCCTTTTATGGATTTCTTCCTTTTCTTCTTGGCTTGCGGGATAAGCTTTGACCGTCATTGCGCTTGGGCTTGATTCTCGTATGGAATCATAAGTGAGTTTTTATCGTGTTTTAGGCCTCGTTGAGCCGACTTTCGGTTTAGGCGAATTTTATGGTTCTTGTCAAGCAAACATACTTTAGCGCAATGATACAATTGAAACCTTTGCGGAAAGGTTATTCTGATCGAATAAGTGAGATAACATCAAAGTTTAAGTTAACCATCATCAATTTCTACGATTAATCAATACCAAATGATTTCACGATTCTTTCGCGGGTCGCAGGAAGTCATTGTGTGAAAGGAATAAGTTTTACGAGTATTATAGTAAAATTCAAACAGAAACTCATAATGATATGAAAAAAGAGATGATTCGTCTGGAGTGATACGAAGCGCGTATGTGATTCATCACGCCAGTTGGCGAGATGAATTTTCCGAATCATCTTGCCAACTAGCGAGATGAATGCATGCTATGATTCATCTTATAAACAAGCGAGATGAATTTCGTGCTCAGATTCATCTCGCTAGTTAGCGAGATGAATGTTTCTGGTTGATCTCGCAAATTGTCGAGATGAATTTTATGCTCAGATTCATCTCACCAGTTGGCGAGATGAATGTTTCCGATTTATCTTGCTAACTGGGGATATGAATTTCATGCTCATATTCATCTCGCCAGTCGGGGAGATGAATATTTTTGATTCATCTCACCAACTAGTGAGATGAATTTCATGCTCAGATTCATCTCTCCAGTTGGCGAGATGAATATTTCCAATTCATCTCGCCAACTTGCGAGATGAATTATTGTACAGATTCATCTCTCCAGTTGGCAAGATGAATCGGAGACATTCATCTCGCCAACTGGTGAGATGAACGTATATCCTAAAACGTCTCAATTGTTCGTTCTTGAGCATGATTTTTGCTATCCGTAGATGTATCTTGAACCAAAGCGTTTGTCCGAAGGTTGCGTATCTCGGACACTTATGTCTAGTATGCTAGTCCAACTTCAAACGTAAGCGGACCATCTTGCCTCGTTAAAAACTTGGTGATAGGAAAACCTAGTGGGAAAACAATTCTCGACTAAAGAAAAAAGAGATCAGAGACGACCGCTTGGAAATTTTATGATTTTTGCTCGATTCTTCCGAAGCATATTGTTTGAGATCTTTTGGAAGTATCGTGCGTTAAGATTGTTTGATCTGGATTATTTGACTAGTTCAATTTAATGTTCATATCGTCTGATTAATATTTATGTGATGGTTTTTAGACATCGATTTTGTCGTGACATTTTTTGACCCCAACAGTTAGCCCCTAGCTCGTAAGAATTGTTAAATTGTTCTTGCGAGGTATTAGTTAAGTAAGTTTGGTGGAATCAATGTATTAAAAGTTCAAAGCTTTAACGCTGGCGACCAGACTTCATCATGGGAGGTCAGACTTTGTCATGAGTGACCAAACTTTATCGTGGGCGATTAGGCTTTATTGTGGGCGACTAGACTTCATCGTGAGCGACCAGAATTCATCGCGGGCTTCCAGACTTTGTATTGAGCAACCAGACTTCATTGTGGACAACCAATCTTCATCGTGGGTCCAAACTTCATTTTGCGTTACCAGGCTTCGTCATCTTGGGTTACTAGACTTCATTGTTGGTGACCTGATTTCATCGTGGGTTACTAGGATTCGTCATGGGCGGTAAAATTTTGTTGTGGGTGACCATACTTCCACGTGGGTGACCAAAATTCGTCTGGTTGGTCAGACTTTGTCGTGAGCGACCAGACTTCGTCGTGGGCAAAAAAAATTCGTCGTGGGAAACCAAACTTCATCATAGGCAACCAGACTTTGTCGTGGGCGAATAGATTTTATGGTGGGAAACTAGACTTCATCGTGTTCTACTAGACTGGGCCAAACGATCAGTTCAAGAAAGTGTACTGATCCTTCGAGGAGCATCGTGAATGTCGCGGTTCTGTGGGTACCTTGTGGCGTACCAAACATACTGACTATTCGTATAACACCGAGATGGAAAATATTTAAGGTTATATGAAAATGTGTGAAAATGTAGTTTTCATTCTCTCTGATCGAAGAGAGGATTTGGGAGTGTTGGGCTCCGGTCTCCGTTTCTGCTATTTTGGAAGAAGTTAGGACCGCTACTTGCGGTGATGAAGACACGGCGGTCATGTTTTGGCTTCTTCGAGTGTGACTTGTGAGAAGCGCAAGTTTATATATAAAGGGAGTATCTTCCCTGTTAAGGTTATGATTTTGACCGAGTGTGGACGGTTTTAGTTTATCGGGATTGACCGTAGGTGGCTCTAAATCTCAGTTGCCTTGCAGCTTTTGTACAATGGATTATGTTGTGTAAATATATGAATGTATAATTTTTATTTGTCGAAACGAAATTACGAGTAGTCATTTTGTATTCCATTCTCTGATTTATCGTTACGTTTATTAGTTTATCCGTTTCGGGTGCGAGTTTTTTGGAAAATCTAATTTCCGAGGTACGTGGATTTGCGTGTGTGAGCGATGAAACAAGTTCAAAGATCTTGTATCAATTTTTGATACTATGTCTAGAGATGTTAGGGACTAGTGTGTTGGGTTTAGGGCAAGACCCAAGTTTACTCTCGGGTTATTAGGGGGTGCAGAGACTATCCCGGCTTACGTATCTCGTTTACGATTTCAACATGATTATGTTTCGATATTGGAAACTGTGATAGATTATCATCGATCGGGAACCAAGCATCTCTCCAAAGATAATTTTTAAGTCATTCGGAAGTGCTGGACAAATTTTGGTTTTTATAGCGTTGTTATCCTCGTGTCGGATGTGTGAGAACCGATCTAATCTTTCTGTCTTTTTTGGATTTCTTCATAAAATATGGACCGATCGATTCAGGGGTGGACCGATTGGTCTGTCTTTTATGAGGCTTCATTTTCCAAATTGATCAATCCGAGATCGGATGGACCTCTTTATTTTTCACTTAGCCAATTTTCATCCAAAAATGCAGAAAATCACTTCTTTAAGTCCAAATGAACCTGAATACATATAAACCTGAAAATATGCCAAAACTGCAAGGAAAAGGCTCGGATAATGGATAATTGCGGACATAAATGTCCACTCCAATGCATCAAAACCAAGTAATTTCATTAGTCCAACTTGCATTTCCAATGCATTCTCGAGTACAAGTCAGGTTCAGCTCCATGTCCATCTCCTTGTGCATTTCTTTCCAGAATCATATCAAGAGTATTGGAGACTTGCCTTAGCTACATGTGAACTTCTTTGGATACATTTTGTTATATGATATGCACATAATTGTGAGTTCACCAGCCAAGCTCTTTGGAGATAACAAGTCATCCATCTACATTGCAATAAATCTAGCCTTTCATGAGCGTACCAAAAAAAATAAAGGTAGATTGTAATACAGTCCAGGATCAAGTAAACAATGGATTTCTGAAGCTTCTTCATGTTCCAATGGTGAATCAACATGATGATATTCTCACCAATGCATTGTATCCATGACCTTTCTACCATTTGTGAGCAAGTTATCAATTTCACGCCTCTATACTCCTAATGCATTCACTTCTATATCTACTTGAGGGGTGTATTAGTAGTTAATAATCGTTTATTAAATGGTAGTTAGATTTAGTTAGTTACTTCGCTAACTGTTAAGTGAAAGTGAGTATATAAATCACTTGTATTAAACTTAAGTTAAATTGAGTAATGTGAATTTCACATTTTTCATATTCACAAGCTTTATAAGACCCACCAAATTCAAAAGGCGGAATTTGGATCTTTGTTTCGAAAACATTATTATCCATCCAAAATAAATTTGGATATTTTAATTTCAAATATGAAATTTGGTCGAATTTTGAAGTGATGTTGAGTCCTATATTAGAACGATGCTTTATATTTGTACTAGTGGTTCTCTCACTCTTCGGGCGGCGCCGGTTTCATATTTGTAGTTATTTTATTCAAAAAATAAATTTTTATATATATTATGTTATATTTAAATTGTTTTTTTTTGTATTTGGAACTCTTAGTGTTGATATTTTTTCTTACTGGATTTTGTTTTATGTTTTTTTTTCTTTTCAAAGTATTTTGTACTATTTTTGTAATTAGATACGTAATCTCGTTTATCTTATACATTTTTATGTCTAGCTGCATAATTTGTTAGTGAGAACTCTTTATACAAATAAAATAGGTCAAATGTTTTATCGCATTTATGTTTGTCTCTATACGTCTCTTATCCTCATTGTTTTTTCGAAATTTAATTTTTGTAGCTATTGGTAGGTGGGGAGGAAGAAGGAGGCGGAGCGGCACCGGTGAGCACCGGCACCAGCGCCGACGAAGGCTTTAGGGTTTCTTCCTATCTCGATAAACGTGCCTGGGAGAAAACAGAGTTATATCGACAAATGATCATTGTTTCATATATCTTCATCCATTCCTCATAAATTTAGCTCTCTCTCTCTCTCTCTCTCTCTCTCTCTCTCTCTCTNTCTCTCTCTCTCTCTCTCTCTCTCTCTCTCTCTCTCTCTCTCTCTCTCTCTCCAATTGGCGAGATGATACGTAATCTCATTTATCTTATACATTTTTATGTCTAGCTGCATAATTTGTTAGTGCGAACCCTTTAAAAAAATAAAGTAGGTCAAATGTTTTGTCTCATTTTTGTTTATCTTTATACGTCTCTTATCCTTAATGTTTTTTTTGAAATTTAATTTT
>OVBE01001272.1:0-38210 GCA_900406425.1 Iberis pinnata | reverse complement strand
CATACATTTTTTCCAAATTATGAAACATAAATGTGTCTATATAGCAAATTTTTTCTTCATTTAATAACAAATGTGCACTTAAATTCTAAAACATCTTTTAACCTAAGACAAACAAAAAAATCTTCTAATAAAAAAAGGGAGTGTAAGTTTAAAATATGTAATATTTAAAGTCCGAGGAAAGTGTGAATTTTATTGTAAATACTATAAAATTAAATATAAATCACTGCTTTGTGAAATAATTATACTCGAGTTCTATGCACAAAAACATTCCTTAAACAAATTTGATAAAAACTTTTATAATTATGAAACCAAATATTGCTGCAAATGATTGTTTCTCTTCTTGTTCTTGAGTTTCCTAAAAGCAGATGATTCAATTTGTCTCACTCTCTCTCTACTTACACCCATCATTTCTCCAATCTCTTGTAATGTCTTCATTCTTCCATCTTCCATTCCAAATCTCCAACGTATCACTTGCTTCTCTCTTGTACTTAATGAATCCAAAACTTTGTCTAAGTCTTGTCTCATGAACTGTTTTGTTAATGTATCTTCTAATGTCTCTGCTTCTGGATCTGCTATCACTTCCTGCAACATTCACTTAACCATATCATCTAAGGTTGGGCATTCAAACCAAACCGAACAAAACCGAACCGAGTTTAGTTCAATTAATTTGGTTTAGTTTATTCGGTTATTTCAGTTTAGTTTGGCAACTTTTTTTATTGTAGTTCAGTTTCCGCTTTGGTTCGGTTCGGCAACAATTTTATTTAACACTATGGTGACAGAGGCGAACCGAACTAGCTAAAATTAACCGAATAAACCAAAATTTAACTGAAATTAAGATGTTCGAACCGAATAAACCGAACTATAAAAATGAAAAACCGAACCGAATAAACCGAACTATAAAAATGAAAAACCGAACCGAACAAACCGAATGCCGAACCGAACAGAACTTTTATTCGGTTCAATTCAGCAAAAAAACTCGGAAAAACCAAAAACCGAATGCCCACCCTATAATATCATCAACCATTAAACAACAAAACAAGAAGATTATATATATAATGTATGGAGGACACTAACTGAAGGTTTAAGGTTTTGATTGATTCCGATTTTCTGGTCAAGTGATCTTGGTGGCTTAGGAGAGAGTAGAACTGACATGAGCCTCTTCATTGACATCCCTGTAGCTTCTGCAATTTTTTCATTCTCTGGTTGTTTACCAGTTTCACTATATAGTTGCTTTCTTGCTTCTTTCACTCTATATGTTGCTTCCACCATATGAAACTGCCAAAATCATCCCCATGATCAGGCAAAAAGTTTGAAACTTGAAATCATTTGAGATGACTTACAGGCAATCTTATCATTCTGGATTGATCTGAGAGAGACTTTCGCACTGCTTGCTTAATCCACCAATGCGCATAAGTTGAGAATTTAAAACCTTTTGTAGCATCAAACTTCTCTGCTCCTCTTACAAGCCCTCTGCATCCTTCCTGTGAGCAAGATGTTCAGTTTTCTTTTATTACTTTCCTTAGTAATGTAACAGAAAGATGAGTGAAAAACTCTAACTTGGACAAGATCTTGGAGGTTCATCCCAGCTCCTTGATAATTCTTTGCAATTGAAATGACGAGACGAATGTTGCTTTTAATCATTCTGTCTTTACATTGTGTGCCATAATTTATTCGTTTCCTTAAAGATCTTTGTTCGACTCCAGCAGCAGAAGCCCACTGTGCAAAGGTTGGTTGATGACCACAACGTTCAGTAAGCTCTGCTTGAAGTCTTTCTAACTTCAAAAGGTCCTACAAATGAAAGATCCAAAGTTTGTGATCAAGAAGATAAAAGGTTGGTTTAGAATTTGGAATATTAGTGACATACTTGTATTCCTTCAGACAGTAGTTGTTCTTCTCTGGAAGTGAGAAGCTTGGAACCGCTTGTTGTTGTTCTTAGATAACGCAAAGGATCATTATAATCAACTTCTTGTGAAGAAACGCGTTTCTTTTTAGAGTTTGAACTAGTCTTCACAGATTGCATACCTAATGCAGTTTTCTCTAGCCCTTTTACCCTACGAGCTTTCCTTTCAGTTTGGCGCGTAGATCTCACAGCTAAACTCACTGAAAGTTGCTCCTCCAGAAGCTCAACTTCTTGATTTTCTGGTTCTAAATCACCAGAAGACTCTTTGTTACATTCAGGTGCAGGTGCAGGTGCAGATACAGGTGCAGTGCTTCTATTACTCACAATTCCAGCGTCTGAAACTGCTAGATGTCCCAATATACCAGCACGTTCCTTCTCTGTAAACTGATCCCACTTGGAGCGTTTGTCAGCCATTGACGATGGAACAAATACATTTGTGTTGTAACTGTTTCTAAATGATGTGGCATCTTTCGCAACTTTGACAGCAGCTCTCGCAAGGGCAACTGCTTCAGCTGCTGCTGCTGCAACTACAGCTTCATCGCTTGTGAGAAGTGATTCAGAGGCTAAAGCTTCTAAATATTTTGCCTAAAAAGTACAAATCAATAAGGTAATTTAAACTAGGACTTGACATGGTAATATAAGAATTTTACTTACCTCAGTGGAAGGACCAATGGTTCTTGTATAAGACCATTGCCTATCTGATATTAAGGAATCTGAATCAGTATCGAAAGACGGCAATCTAAGCTTCGCTACATCAAGCGTAGAAGTTAATAAAGCCGGTGAAGTGGATACTGCACACTGTGTCTGGAAGAAGATTGAACCCTTACGGTGCTTTGCTGCATATTCCAACAAGTGTGTCACATCATAACATCCACAAATCCGTGAACGTTTAAGGAAATAAGATATGAAATTGATTAGTATGTGATCTTGCACTTTCTTCGAAAGCGTGTTTCCTTTCAAAAATCTAGAATCTGAACCATAGGACTTGAGAAACTATAACCGGTTATATCACAAAGATATTAGAATTGGCTATTATCAAACAAGTAAGGAACACAAAACAATCAGAGACTAAAATCTGTAGCCATTTGAGTGAAGCAAATTGACTTGCCTCTTTGCATTTTCGGTTGAAGCTTGTTAAATGATAAAGGAGATTCATACGAGTTCTTTATAATAGACGATGAATTTCGAGTAAAATAAGGTTGAATTCGTCTCGATACAGCTTTATCTGATGATGAATTGAATGCTTGAGAGCTTGTTAGAACATGAGCACTTGGTGTAGTGCATCCACTAATCATCCTTTCCACCTAAAACTACCTACAGAAAAACTAAGTATAACATAAACTCAATTTTTTCTTTCATCAAATGAAAAATTTAATGTTACAAACAGAGATTGAACTATTCCTGCACCTTTGTTCATCTATAATCCTATAATTTGATTTCAGCTACAAACATTGAAAATCTATCAAACTCATCGACGAATTGGAAACAAAATCTGAAATGCTCTTAAATTCATGAGGTAATTGAGGTTAGGAAGAGGAATCTACGAACCTTTATGATTCCGTTGCTGATGAAATCGAAGGTGAATGTAGAAAATAGGATTTTAAGGTTTATCGAACATTCATCTTCTTCCTCTCATCCTATCCTTAACTTTCTTCTCTCTACAGAGTATCAGTTGCTATTTTCCGTTAAAACTATATCAGCCCATATCGGCCCATTATGTAAGTCTCTGAATGAACATGAGGGTCTTAGATGATATTAAATTGTGCCCATTATTGTTTAAAATTATTTTTTTAATAGTGATTTGAAAGTAACAGTAATAAATAATTAATTTTATTTTATTTATAATTGTAAGAAATTCTATAATAAAAATTTTTAGTACATTACTCTTTGATTAATTTATTTACTAGTTTTTTAATAAATTAAATATAAGAGGTATGAATTTTATTTTTGTCTAGAGGTTCCTAAAATTTGTCAGCCGCCATTGACAGTATCTAACAGTATTAGAGCACTGACGTCTCAAACACCTTATGTTCTTCTGCCGATATAGCTCTGTTTCACAATCCAAATCCGTACCAAAAATCTCATAATAACCTCTATCCACAGTAGATTCTGATCTCACATCCAAGTACACAATTCGTAGCTGACTCAATAATGGTTGGTAATCAAAGTGGATACCCTCCTCGTCCTGTTTCTGCTTACAATAATCGACAATTTGAACCGAATTAAATGGAGTCTATGAGAGCTAGAAATCCTCAGACTTTTTTATCCCATGTCGAGTTTTTATGCGTATAAATTTTTTTACATTAATTTATGGGCTATAATGAATTGATCTACTAACTTACATTCCATAAATAAGAAAATATATTTGCTATGCAAATGACAATTTAATTCTCGATTTAGTAACAAATCAACAACCATAACAAATTTATGTTTGTTTGTGTAAAATTCTTAAAATATTTTGTTTGGATATCAACTTGATATCTATTTGGGTTCAAAAATACATCTTTGGATTTGTAACTTTAAACTCTCTTTTTTTGTCATAGTAACTTTAAACTTAGGCTGGGACATGTGATATTTTCTTTTGATAAAAAGGAAAGCCATTAACAAAAGAAAAAAAACTTGCTATATTCAAAAAAATTATAACGAAATTGCATTTCAACAATAAAAATTATCGGTACACATAGTAAACGTGAAGCCAATATACGCATATTCTATTTTCTATTTTTTATCATTATCCTACTTTTCTGGAACATATTGTAAACACTGATTCGGATTAATATAAAGTCTTTTTGTCGAAAAGAAAAATACTAGATACACTTTTGTAATATATCTTATTATCTAGAAAATATTTGACCATAGAAGCATATCATATCATCATAACATTGTATCATAAACCTCATTGGATATACACATACATACATTGAAACCTAAGGCAATAACCAAGAAACCAATGTTCTACTGAAGCAAACTTTAAGCAGAAAGCTTCCATGGCTCATAACCCTTCTACTCTCAAACCTTATAAGAACTGAACAAAAAACTCGAGAACCATAGGAACCGGTTTGGCTACACCAAGAACATACATTGCAGTATCAAATCATCTTCTCTTAGATTCAGATCATCTCCCAGCCGAAACCAATGTCTTTTCGTCATTCGTGATACTCATCGATGAATGAGGAACAGTTTCTGCTTCTTTCTCAATTGGTACAAGCTTTGGTGTGTAAGTAAAGTTAAGATCTTTATTAGCTGCAAGTGCTATAAGCTCCTTTTCTTCAAGTCCTTTAATTGGTCCAATACTACACCTATCTGGACTATGTTTCACCAATGCATCTCTAAACTTCTTGATTGTAGCATTAGTACAACTAAAGCTACAAACACGACCTTGAGATCCTCTATAAAATCTGAAAAATGGAAGTACATGAACACCAAGACTATAACACATTGATTTATGTTCTTCATAGTTCACTTGAAGAAACTCAACATTAGGGTTTTGTTCTGCAATTTGACATATCTACAACAAAACAAAGAACATATCACTAAACAGTTAATCAACAAATCATAATCTTGATTCAAATTCAATACCTTAGGATGAAGAGCTTTACAACCTCCACATCCAGGTGAAAAGAAATCAACAACAATAAGCTTATCATTAGAATTTATAAGAGAATCAACAAGTTCTTGTGCTGATGAAATCTCTTTCATGTTCTCTTGTAAACCTTTCTCCCACCATTTCTGAGATTTCCCAATCCTTAACGTTGTCTAGAAATTTACACAGATCCAAATCAAATCCCTAAATCAAGAAAAGGGGGAAAAGTTGTAAATTACCTGAGCTGTGATAGATGATGATGATCTGAAACTCTTTTGATTAAGAGATAAGAAACTCTTTTTAAGACCAAAACTCACCGGAGAGATAGAGATTTCATCTACTACACGGTGGTGATTCCAACAAGATCCAAAGAACAAACTTGTTCTACTAATCACTTCTGCCATTAGAAAAGATTCAAACTTTCTTAAAGATTGAAGAAGAAGAAGAAGAAGATGAATACACTAACAAAGATTTGTCCTTTTTTTATCTTTCACAAGAAATTTTATAAAAAAGGTTACAAATTTATGGACAAGAAAGTGTTTTGAGAAAAGTGTTTTTGCTTTTTGGTTATGAGATCTGAACCGTTGATTTTGGATTAGGAAAGGTTTAGATCTGAACGGTGGATAAGTGATTTTGAGTTTGGTGTTTGGTGTTTGGTAAGAAGAAAACTGAAAGTGGATAAGGTTGTGAGTTTTTTTTTATTATATAACAAAAAAATTTGATTAATTTGTGGAGTTGAATCTAAATATAACTTACTATAAAAACGAAAAGCCACACAAAAACTGAGATTTGAGAAACTAAATTGTATATTTTATAATGTTTCTTATCCAGAATTTTTATAAAACGAAATGAATGGTAGACAAATAAAAAGGTTTATCCACAAAAATATAAAATGGATATGATTGGTAAAGAAATAAATGAGGATAACGACATTTTTTTTATAAAAAAAAGTAGTGATTTATATTTAAAGAAGGTACTTTGCCAACACACCACCCACGTGGATCACTTTATCTTCACCACAATTTCTCTTTTTCTTGTCACTTAAAAAATAAAATAAAAAATAACAGTCACACTAAATCTCGATATATAAATTAGGGATTATTGGGGAAGTTTTTTTTTTTTAAAAGGCTTTTTATTAAAAATATTAGTACACCAAAATATAACACTCAATTACATCATTCAGCCCAAACCCTAAAAATCTCAAAACAATAGCCCAACACAATACAACAGAAACGAAAATGGATTTTTAGGGTCCAATCAGACCCGGGTCCAGAAAGTAAACCCTAGTAACCCTAAGCGAACTAGTGGAGAACCCACCAGCCGCCGCCGCCGGTGACGAGCTGCGAACACCATCGGAATCCGATGGCTCACCGGTGGTTTTCAAAGCTCAGTTGTGAGCCAAGCCCACCATCAACCGCTTACCGAAGAGGAGAGGAACCAGATCTGTATTTTCTGCTCCGGATCTGGAGAGAAAAAGACATATTTCTTTAGGTTTTGTATTTGAGTTCGGATAAAGTTTTTCGTATTTTTTATTTTACTGTAAAAAAGTCTAAAACCCGTTGGGAGATTTTATAGTTTTGAGTTGAGTTCAGATATTATGGCTCAATACCATAATCTCATTATTCTAGTTTCTTTTGCATTGCTCTTCTTTTTTTGTCAACATGTCTTAATTATATTCAAGATTTAGCTTAAAAATTTATTTTCAAATGACAAAGTTGTTACCATTGTGACAATCTTAAAGATCTTACATATAGATGAATAAAATTCCCTAAATTTTTTTATTGAATAAAAATAAATTTAAAAATTATATATATGTTACAACATGTTGTTACCATTGTGGCAATTTTAAAGTTCTTAATTTGGACTAAAAAAGATAAATATATTTTATAATTATAATATTTCCAATAATATTTTGTAATCTTTTTAAGATTGATATTCTTAAATTTGGATAAATACACCTTGTTTTTAATATTTATTTAAAACTACTCTTTTAATACGTGATAAGACATTTTAGCTCTTATTTACAAATGACATTTTTAAAAGATTCCAACTAAATTTGAAATGACTATTAATAATATTCAAATATCTTGGTTAATAATTAAAAAAAAATTTGTTCGAGAATCAATTTTATGTTAATCATATCAATTTACACAAAATTTTATATATAGTCTCGTGTTTATTTTGATGAACTGATTATAGAGTTAACTTTTTAATCAAGTAACGTTTAAGTGGAGGAAAGTATTTTAATAGATTGTAAGGAAGATTCATCATTCAAAACATAATTCAATTTTTTTTATATTAACTTTTTATGTTGATACAATATTGTTTATGGTTTTGTGACAGTATAATGACTTGAAGTTACTTCAAAGTGTTCAATTATTCTTAGTTTATTTTGTTGTTTACATTTTAGGTAGGAAGATAATAATAAAAACTGAGAATTGAATATTATCGGGTAGGAAGTGTATCACATGTTAATCAATTCCATCAAAAATACTAAATTTTTTGTTAACTATATGATCACAGTTTAGAAACCTCTGTTAAAGAGTTTAGAAATATCATTACTAATAGAAAATCTATATGGTAGATTTTTCCTGCAAGAACTTCCCTGCATGGAAACCAACTATCAGTCAAAGAGCAGATGTAGTCACATAAAGTTTATGATTGTTGATTCTTGGAATATCTTGAATTAATTCGTACATGAGATGATCGGCGCTTTCACCTGCTGTAAAGAGATGCGACAAACCATGAATTCAATAACCGTTAGTTGTTGTCCCACGGTTCATCGCCCTATTATAATACCATTTCGATACAACTTATTCAATCTTGCGGTAAGTGACTTTATATGGCTTATTATATCTGTTAATCAAATTTACTTCGTATTTCTTCTCTCAGATAGCCATAAGAAAAATCTGATGGGTTTATTACGAATAATCCCAATGGTGCAGCAATCTCTCCCAAAAAACCCACTGATAAGGTAATTGGGTTGGTGTCCATACTCAGAATAAACTTTGGAGTTTGTATCATGTATGTTATTATAATCCTCATTATCAACTTGTTGATTAAGCCACTGAACAACGTTTTTCGTAGGATCAACCATTTTCAAGAGTCCCGAAGAAGCGCGAACACAAAAACAATCTCAATAATCCAATTTTTCATATTATTCTTTTTAATTAGTTTTTTGTAATATGTCTTAATTATATTTAAAATTTAACTTAAAATTTTAAATGATTTAAAATGACAAAAGTGACAAATTTTATAAAAAATAATTGAATCCATAATCAAAATTAAATTGCAAAAAAATTTAATATGTGTAAATAAATCACATAAACATTTGAATTTTAATGATTAAGAATACTCTAAAAAATCAGCATTCATACAATAACATCCTTAAGATATGTACTTATTGAATAAAATATTTTGAAAATATATATATGTTACAACATATTATTACTATGTTTATTTTTATGTCATGTATCGTACGAATTTTGCATGATTGATTAGACATAGCATATCTTATTATATAAATCGGAACGCGTTTAACGTGAGCGCGACACGTAAACAAAATTATAATATATGAGATCATGACATGTGTCATTGTTAATTAAGATTATGACATATGTCAACGTAGTAATTTAAACTAATGGAAATTTTCTTATTATTGGTTTATTACTTTTATTTACATAATATAATAATGAAAAAGAAAATATTTATTGCTCTTTTAAATGGAAACTACATAATAACAAAAGAAAAATATTGATTTTATAAATTAACATAAATTATAAAATTAAAATAACAAAAATATATAACATATACAAGATTAGTAGTATAAATTTGAAGAGCAAAAAATATATATAAAACCGTAACATATGTTTATATTAGTCTTAATGATTTTGTAAAATGAAACTAGATATCAAAATAACTAATAATAACTATATTTATATTTTAATGTCAATTAAAATATATAATAACACGAGTTATCATATTTAAATCTAACCGCGTATCACGCGGGACCTAATCTAGTATTAATATATATTAATTTGTTTGTATATGAGTTTGTCCATAATGACCCATAATGTATTGGATATGGATAATTCATGGTTTTCACATACATTTTGACAGTCCTAGATAAAATAACAAACATCTAAAAATATGGACTATAATATTAAATGTATTCCATATTTGTAAACTTAAAGATAAATTAAGTATATAATGGATCTATAACATTTTCTCAACAATGAAAAATGAAACTAATAAAATCAAACATTTTAAATAAGATAAATCCTACAAAAATCATGAAAAAATTATTGTAAAACATATAAATCATTAACTATATAATATATACATGGTATAATATTGTATCAATATTATAACTTATCAATTTTTATATATTTTATTAATTTTTGGTTAATATATGTACTATGTCCATTCCAACACTTAAAAAAGAGTAAATTTAATTTGTTTATATAGTATATCTAATATCATACTATATTGTGACTATTTTTAAGCTCGGTTCTAATCAATTCGGTTTTTTCTTTTTAAGCACCAACACTTTCTTTCTTGATCGGGTAAGCATCAATCGAATTGTACAAGTAAGAAAATGGCTTAAGAAAAAAAAAAGAATCAAAATGAATGTTTCCTCAAAATCAGAAGAACTATTTAATTCTCTTACACTTTAAACCGTCTCCAATAATGATCCACTATATGGTAAGATATTTCATATATCTTGCCACTTTCGTAAGTGATGGTAAAATTAGCCAAAAGAAAAAAAGAGCATGCTTGTCACCAACCGCAGCTTCATGAATATGTTGAAGATGATCTAGAACGATACTTTTTAGCACTGATATTATGCTTTATTCAGTTGGAGTACATTTCACTCGATCTAAGAGGAGTGAGAGATCATGCACCATGAAGAAGTTAGAAAGAAATACTGTATATAAAGAAAGAAAGAATGTCAAGAAACATACCTCATGCGACGGATGAAGAGAGTTTGTTTCTTGCGGTGGCTAAGGAGTACTTCTTT
The DNA here is from genome assembly GCA_900406425.1 of Iberis pinnata. Lineage (NCBI taxonomy): Eukaryota > Viridiplantae > Streptophyta > Magnoliopsida > Brassicales > Brassicaceae > Iberis > Iberis pinnata. The sequence goes on along the minus strand of OVBE01001272.1, from coordinate 27,707 downwards.
CTGAAATATCTTCTTTCTCATGCACCGTGAAGAAATTAGAATAAAAGACTATAAATAAATAAAGAAAGAAAGTCAAGAAACATTCCTCTTGCGACGGCTGAGGAGCGTTTCTTTCCTAGCAGAGGATGTTGGGAAAGAGTTCCGGTTCATGTTGTTGAAGCGGCTGAGGGCGCCACCAAAAAGTAGTCTCCTTGTTTCATTATTCGCAGTTTTTTCTTTCTTAGTCCATCGAATTCTACCTCTTTCAAGATGTGCTATTTTTCTGATTGAAGATTGAAGATGATTTGGTAGAAGACAGAGATTATATGAGACGCGAGTAATTATTAAGTAAGAAGAGAATCGGGGATGGTAGAGAAAGAAGAAATTTTGAACAAAAATATTGTTTATGGATTTGTAACATTATTATGACTTGAAGTTCCTTCAAACTCTTCAATTCGTTTTAGTTTATTTTGTTGTTTATATTTAGATTTTAGGTAGCTTATAGTTACGAAAACAGAGAATTGGGCTTCAGCTAATCTTATCGGTGTAGGAAAGTGTATTAAATGTCTATCGACGCCGTCAAAAATGCTAAACAAAAATTTAACTATATGTTAGGAGTTAAGAAATTTATGTTAAAGATTTTAGAAACATCACTACAAGTAAAGAAGTTATAGGTAGATTCTTCCGGCAAGAACCTCCCTGCATGGAAGCCAGCTATCAGCCAAAGAGAAAATATAGTCACATATACTTCATGACTGTTACTAATCAGAATATTTTGACTTAATTCGTACATGATCCGGCACTTTCACAAGAGATGTGACAAACCATGAGTTCAATAACCGTTAGTTGTTGACCCACGGTTCGTCGCCCAATTATGATACCACTTGTTCAATCTTGTGGTAAGTGACTTTATAGGGCTCGATGTATCTGTTACATCAAATTGCTATGTATTTCTTCCCTTAGATAGTCTTAATAAACATCTAACGGGCTTATTACGAATGATCCCAATGATGCATCAACCTCTCCCAAAGAACCAGAACTCATTGATAAGGTAGTTGAGTTGGCTCCTAGACTCTGAATAAACTCTGTAGTTTATGTATCAAATATGATATTATAATCCTCACCATCAGTTTGTTGATTAAGCCATTAAACATCGTTTTCCGTAGGATCAGCCATTTTCGAGAGTTGCGAAGAAGGTGTGTGGAAGCACAAAAACAATCTCACTATTCCAATTTTTCATAGTTTTTCTTTTTAATTAATTATCTTGAACATGACTTAATTATATTCAAGATTTAACTTAAAATTTTAATTGATATCAAATGACAAAGCGACAAATTTTATAAAAAAAAAACTAAATCTATAATCTAAATTAAATTGCTAAAACTTTACTATATGTAATTGAATCACATAAATTTTTGAATTTTAATGATTAAAAGCACTTTCAAAAATTAGTCATTGATACAATAACATCCCTAAGATATGTTCTTATTGAATAAAAATATTTTTGAAAATCATATATATGTTACAACATGTTATTACCATGTACTTTTTCTTATGTCATGTATCTTTTGATGCATGATTGGTTAGACTATGAAAATTTTAGAATTCTCAATTCTACTTTACACTTATAATGTTTCCAGTAATATGTTGGGATATTTTTAAATTTACTCTAGATAAAAAATTTAATTTGGAAAACTAACTTTTTAAATATCTTATAAGATATTTTTGTCCTTATTTAAAAATGACATCTTTTAGTAAATTGAAATGACTATTAATGATATTTAAATCTCTTGGTTAATTACTAAAAAATATCTTGTTTTAGAATTAATTTTTTGTTTTACACATCATCTCTTATACATAATACTGCATACATGTTAGTCATATCAAGTTACATAACAACTTTATATATATATAGTATCCCACTCATGTTAATCATATGTTTTCTTTGATGAATTGACTTGGAGTTCATGTCTTAATCAATTAACCTTTAGGTGGAGGAAACTATCTTAAGAGATTGTATGGAAGACTAATTGTCTAAAAAATAACTCACTGTTTTGTATTGATTGTGTGCGCTAAAATAATATCGTTTATGGTTATGCGAAAGTATTATGAGCGGTAGTTACTTTAAACTTTACAAAAGGTTATAATGTTCAATCTTGATATTTGTTCGAAATTTGTTAGGATTTTATGGTTTTTTAGGTTTCGTTCAATGAAATTTTGTTAATATTTTCAAATCATATATTTTAATTTTCGTCGGATACTTTCATTTTGGGGTTAGTTTATTCGGGTTTAGATATAGTAAAGGGAACCGAGAATTGGGCGTCGTGTATCAGGGCAATCTTCTAAGCATTAACAAAGTATTTCTTGAGCCTTTTCTTTTATAGTTAAAAATCAAAATCCGTTGGCTAAACTTTAAATATTCTTAGGTAGTTCAAAAGACATTACAAAATGAAGAGAAAAAAATGTATTTATAAGAATGAAGATATCAAAATGGATCAACATTCACAAACTATATTAATACTTTTCGTATTCAATTTAACAACTAAATTAAATTAAAACATGATACGAAGGTTTTGTTAAACACCAAAATTACATTCTGGTTTGTTAAATTACCATAAAAAACACGAATTTTTCCATAAAATGCGAAAAGAAAAAACGAATGCGCTTTCACAAAAATTGATTGGACATCAGATAAAACAAAGCCTCATGATATCAAAAATTTGAAGAGCGAAGAGACTGAAAATTTACCTAAATGTTTTGAATTTTAAGTTTTGAAGAGTGAAGAATTTGCGATTTTTGACTTTTGAGAAAAATATTTTCTCAAACTTGTTTTGTATATGGGTGACGTTGGACATAGCCTATATTAACTTGTTTGTATATGAGTTTGTCCATAAAAGCCTATAATGTATTGGATATGGATAATCATGGTCTTTCCGTACATTTTGACAGTTCTATATAAATGAAAAAGTTGGCTAAATAGGTACTATTAAATTTGGTAATTTGAAAAATAAGTATCTTTTTAAATGAATTGGTAATATGATACGCTGGCAATATAATAATACTGTTTTGTCCTCATTACTCACATAAATATTATAATTTTGTTTATATCTTTTTGTGATATAATACATACATTTATTTAAAAGTTTCTTAAGATTTTTTTTTTTAAAAATAAATAAATAAAAATATGAATAAAAAGGGGAAAACTTAAGATTTGTTTCTTATTCTAGGTCTTTTAGAGTCGGCTCTTGTAGTACACGTGTCTATAAAATTTATTTTTTTTCTTCTTCTTCTTCTTGCTCTTGTACTTTTTGGAGAGAGCGATTGAGAGAGGAAGAAAAAGATGAAGCGGACGGCTATGGACAACGCGATTCGATCATCGGTGGTGGTGTTGGGATCAATAGCTTTGAAAAGGCTAAACAATACGAACGAGTTCAGTCTCCACCTTCTTACCACCAACAACAACAGCAAGGTCTTGTATTCTCTCTCGATTCTTGATCTATGCATGCATGTTTTATCAGTTGAATCTACCTTCAAAATCTTTTTTTAGATTCCATAAAAAAAGGTTTTTGATCTTTGAATCAAATCATGTTTATGATTTTATCGATTCTGTTATTTATCGGCTGTAAATAAATGCATGTTATTTTTTTAATTCAGCATCCTATCGAATTGATTATGTGTGATTTTGATTCTTGATTTTAACTTTAAGTAAATAGTTTAATTAGGGTTTTAAAATTAAAGACTGATTTTGAAAATGGTTTTGATGTAACAGGAGAGTGCATCGATAGTTATAAAGCCACCAAAGAAATCACCATTGTTCTTCAGAATGATAGTTTTGGTGTTTACTATCATTTGTACTTTCTATATTTGCTCTGTTTGCTTAAAACAATTTGGTAATGTCAATTTAGAATTTGTTTAAAGACCAATTGATTCTCGCTCATTACATGTTGTTACTCGGATTCATTACCCAAAGTCACATACTTTTAATCAGTAACTACTCTTGTCACTCACTCTCTTTTCTTTCATGTGTTTTGTACATTTATTTAGTGAGAATTGTATGCAATACAATGATCAACGTTTCAGTTTCAATGTTTAAATTTCAGTTTCAATGTTTCAGTTTAATGTGTTCTATGTTTTAATATATGAAGTTTCAGTTTTGATTTCTTGAGACCGATATAATTTTGATTTCTTGAGACTGGTATAGTTTTGATTTTTCGAAAATGGTGTAGTTTTGATTTATGTTTACCGTTTATAAGTCTAATAAGGTCTAGTTTAAAGCTCTTATCTTCATTTTAATTGCCCTATCGTTTTCTATAGGATCATGTTGAAGATCATTTTGAGTTCTGTGAAAGTAGATGATGATGTTTACAACCACAGTTATTGCTCATGTTCCTCAATTGTTGAATTACTCTTAAAAAGGCTAGAAACTTTATATTAAACTCATATTTGATCATCAATTGTTGTATGTAGAAGAAGAAAGAAGGGGTGAAGATAATTCTGGAAGTGCTTCAAGAGGAAATTGGTGGCAAGGTAATCTGATTTCTATCTTTTATTAATTTGTTTTGTTTGAACATTTATAGTTTGATTCTAAGACTCGAAAATTCTGATATTGGTTTTGGAATTCTAAGAAAAACATGTTGTGATTGTTTTTTGTTTTAAGAACCAAAAAGTTTTTCACCAATGGAATGTTATTTTAGTTTTTAAGATTTTTAAGGTTCTTAAACCAAAAATTAAATATAAAACAAATGAAAATAGTTAAGATACAAATTTGAGTATCTCCAATGGAGATGCTCTAATAACCCTAAAAACAAAACAGCTCATCTTTAAGTCTTGTAGCTGTCATCTTTGTAGAAGAATTTTACTTGATTTGCAGAGAATTCTCAAGAGAGTCTCAATCCCAAGCGATTTAAAGAATAACCTTAAGATATATGAGGACGAATCTCAAAGACTTTCGAAGCGAGCTTTAGTCATATGTTTCTTCGATTTTCAGGGGTTTGAGTTCTTGTAGCAATTTTAAAGTTGTTTTAAGTTCATTTAAATGAGTTCATGTTTGAAGATTGTTTTTTCTTCATTTACATGAGAATCATGTTTAATTGTAGTATTAATCTGTAATTTTTTGGTGTTGTGTTGCAACTTTGCAAGTAATGAACATGCCAATTTATGTTACAATATGTGAGTCACCGTCTTTAATTTTGGTGTTTATGGGTTTTATTGTTGACATTGTGATATTATAATGATTCTTGTGCTTATTTCTTCTATCTTTTGCAAGTATTCAATAATGTTTGTGTTGAGTTGTATAAAAGTAAGGAATGATGAGAAGAAACTGAAAAATATGTATGTTTGAACGTTGAACAAATTTCAACTCGAAATTACACTAGATTCATCTCTATGGATATTTTCATATAGAATGAAATATTTTCTTTTGAATTACATGTTTTGGAAAAAGTTATTTCGTTTTGGGTAAACGCAAATCTGTTACAAAAGAATCTACTTGGAAACCATTGGTAAGGTACAGAGGCATTGACTTTGGATTTTATTTTACAATCTTTATATGAATTGTTCACAATAATCACAATTCATCGGGTTTAAACACCATTCACAGTTCATGATAATAATTCACGATTCATGAGATGTAAATATCATTCACATGACTAAGTCATCGTTCACAAGCATAATGTATTACCCAAATGAATTGTTCACAACAATCACAATTCATCGGGTTTAAAAAACATTCACAGTTCATGATAATAATTCACGATTCATGAGATGTAAATATCATTCACATGACTAAGTCGTCGTTCACAAGCATAATGTATTACCCAAATGAATTGTTCACAACAATCTCAATTCATCGGATTCAAAAAACATTCACAGTTCATGATAATAATTCACATGAATTCACGATTCATGAGATGTAAATATCATTCACATGACTAAGTCATTGTTTACAAGCATAATGTATTATCCAAATGTTGTATGCAATGTTCATGTGAACTATTTCTCACTCACAAACCTTATTCATACTCACGACCCTCATTCACGAGAATCATTCACAACTTAATACATTCATGAAGTATAGTTTTCATTCACAAAGTCAATTCACCAACACAACAACATTGACTAACGAGGAATATTAGAACATGAATTCATGATCGATGCCAAAAATTCATGATTCACAACTCATGATAATAATTCACGATTGATGAGATGTAAATATCATTCACATGACTAAGTCATCGTTCACAAGCATAATGTATTACCCAAATGTTGTATGCAATGTTCATGTGAACTATTTCTCACTCACAAACCTTATTCATACTCACGACCCTCATTCACGAGAATCATTCACAACTTAATACATTCATGAAGTATAGTTTTCATTCACAAAGTCAATTCACCAACACAACAACATTGACTAACGAGGAATATTAGAACATGAATTCATGATCGATGCCAAAAATTCATGATTCACAACTCATGATAATAATTCACGATTGATGAGATGTAAATATCATTCACATGACTAAGTCATCGTTCACAAGCATAATGTATTACCCAAATGTTGTATGCAATGTTCATGTGAACTATTTCTCACTCACAAACCTTATTCATACTCACGACCCTCATTCACGAGAATCATTCACAACTTAATACATTCATGAAGTATAGTTTTCATTCGCAAAATCAATTCACCAACACAACAACATTGACTAACGACGAATATCAGAACATGGATTTACGATTGATGTCAAAAAACCAGAAAAATGCATAGAACTTAAGTGTTGGATATATTTGTTTTATTTTTTACAATTCATTTATTATCGTTCAAATGTATAAAGGAAAATAGATTTGAAATGTTGAATATTTTGTTTCTTTTTTTATAATTCGTTTATTGGTGTATGCTTTAATTGTTTACTATTTCTATATTACAAAATCTTTTAAGAGAAAAAACAGAAATCAATTTTAAAGAGGATTATTATCACACAAATAAAAATGATTATATTTGATCATAAAATCAATTAAAGGGTATTTTAGGTATAAAAATCTATGATATACCATAAAGTACCTAAATCTCTAATTACATAACACAAAATACCTAAACACAAATATTGAATCATAAAATGCATATATTGCTAAAACACTCTATATAAATTAAGAAACATCTAAAAATATGGAGTATAATATTAAATGTATTCCATATTTGTAAACTTATGGATAAATTAAGTATATAATTGATCTATAATATTTGCTCAACATTGAAAAGTAAAACTAATAAAATCAATCATTCTAAATAAGATAAATCCCATAAAAATCATTAACAATACAATATATACATAATATGATATTGTATCAATATTACAACTTATGAAGTTTTTATATTTTATTAATTTTTGGTTAATAAATGTACCATATCCATTACAACCGTTTAAAGAAAAAATTAAATTGTTTATATGATATATCTAATATCATATCATATTAGGACTATTTTCAATTTCGGTTCTAATTAATTCAGTTTTTTCTAATTAAACATCTTCCCCACCCACCCAACCCCAGTGAAAATGATAAACAAGTTAAATATGATAAATTCGATATAAATATGCATCTTCTACAAAAGCATGCATTTTATTTTCGTTTGTTTGTTATTAAGCAGTAGTATTATTGTTGTAGCTAGTTTCGACATGTAATTTTACTTAATTGATATTATTTTTAAAAGGGGCATTCTCAAAAATACCACAAAAAGTTAGGTTTATTCCAAAAATACCACACACTACCAAAAATTCCAAAAATACCACAAAAATGTTTTTGTTCCAAAAATACCACAAAATTAAAATAACTTTAAAACTTCAAATTTAAATCCAAAAACCCCAAAACCAAACCCTACCCCCTTCAAAACTAAACCCTAAACTCTACTTAGTAAACCAAAACCCAAAATTTTAAATTCTAAACTCTTAAAATTCACTTTTTATGTTTGTGGTATTTTTGGAACTTTTGGGAGTGTGTGATAGTTTTGGAATTTGAACTTCTTTTGATGGTGTTTCAAGGAATTCCTCTTTTTAAAATATACGTACATATTTAAGTTCATTAAAGGTATTATTGTAAATTAATATATTTGTAATAAAGTGTAGACATAGTTTAAATGACAATAAAATTCTTCAAGGTAATTTCGAATTTGACCGAATTCAAATCTAACCAATAGACTAAATTAACAAAAAAATAATGTGTTTTTCTCAAATTTTAAAACTGAAAGAGGGTATTTTCCCAAATTTACTCCAATATTTATATCTTTGATATGTTTGTCTCGAATGTTTACAATTTTTTTTAGTTACAAACATAATTTTTGTTTGTTTCATGTTTTATTTTTCTCAAAAATAAAATATCTTATAAAAAAGTTTCTTCAACCATTAATCTATAACTATAGTTTAGTACAATATATATGATTTCAATTTTGTGTCCAACCAAGAGTCTTGTTCCGTTGTTCGGTTCTTTCGTGTAATTCGTATATAAAAATTTAAGATCCATTCAGATATTTTTAAGGTTCAGTTTGGTTCCTAAATTTTCGATTCAGTTGAGATTCGATTCCGGTTATTTGGATGATAAATTTTTATATCCATTCTGATAATATTATAATTCGGTTCGGGTTTGGAATCAAATATTTCAGTTCGGTTCAGTTCAATTCTTCGTGTATCGATTATTTTGTCCACCACTACCTTTTCTTTTGATTTGAATTTTGGGTCACATTCTCTTCCAATAGGTTTACAAATACACCCAAGAGCCTTATTCATATTTTGTTACCCTAAATGAACTTTACTTTGTATACTACTAATTCCTTCAAACATAGAAAGAAAGAAAAAAACAGTCTACAAATGAAAGCTTCTAAACGTTTAAAGAATCTTCATCATTATCTCTTCCAGTTACAATCTTCATTAGTGTCTTGGATGCTCTTCCTATTGCGTGAGAAGTCTTCTTGGCCGCGCCAGCGAAAACAGGTTTCAGTGATATTTCTGGCAAACTTGCTCTCTCTTCAATCATAGCTAAACCAAGATCAAGATCAAAGTGTCTCCATTAGATCATAACTCTCACTTCTTTTAGACTAAAAATAGAGAAAGCTTACAAAGAGTTTGATGGTAAGCAAGTGTTCCAATCTGTTTGATTCCAGCTTCTGCTGCTTGAACTGCTTCTGCTGATTTGTTTACTCCATCAGATATATCTTGGCTGAAACCATTCACATAGCATTACAATTCAACTTTATAACATGTAACTTTAGAGTTTGAGATGATCATTAGTGAGCTTTGATGATCAGTCTTACCTTAGATCACTTAATTCAAGAGTGAGATCGCTTATTTCCATGCCGGAAAGTCTCATAGCTGCTAAGGTACTAGGGAGTTCTTTTCGAGCTGTGTCGGCTAACTTCGCAAAGGAAGATGCAGCTCTACCCATGGCCTGTAGATGTGTAAGAACATTTAGGATATAAACATAACTATTTTTAGAATAGATTTGAGCTAAAAGTTCACAATCTAAACTGAACCAAAGCTAGGACTAGTATAAAGAAGAGTTAAGAGTTTTTAGCTCAATGTTATATCTAATACTACACTCTTGTGTTTCTCATTATGCTACTAGAAAGTGTTGTTAGTTTAATCACAATTCACAAATATTCAACCCATTGACATGTTCACTTAGGCGTGGGCAAAATAACCGAACCCGAAGAACCTAACCGAAATATTCGGTTCCGAATCCGAACCGAATTATAAAATTACCTGAATGGATATCAAAATTTATTATCCAAATAACCAGAACCGAACTCAAACCGAACTAACCGAACTTAAAAAAAATAATTAATATTTTTAGTTAAATATGCAAATAATATAATTACTTAAATTATATTATACAACATTATTAAGTATTTTTGGTCACATATCAAATTAGGAACCGAGATACCCGAATATATACCCAAACAAAACAAAATAATTACCCGAATGGATATCAAAATCTATTATCCAAATAACCGGAACCAAACCCAAACCGAACCAAAAATTTAGGAACTGAACCAAATCCAAACCAAACTTTAAAAATACCAGAATGGATCCTCAATTCCTATATCCGACCTACCCGAAACCCGAAAGAACCAAACCAAACCGAATCGAATACCCAAACGCTCACCCCAATTCAGTCTTCTTAAAGCTAGTTACTTGTAACAGTCAGTATAAGTTTTGAGAAACTTACCACAAGTGTAGGAACTGTTGCAATCACAAAACTTGTAAAAGCAACTGAAGTCTGCAACATAAAACCATCAAAAGATCAACAAAGTCTTAGCCTTTTATCAATGAATCAACAAAAAAAATCAAATACAAAACACATTAAAAGCTTTACAATAGTAATCTGTTCTTAAAGAAAAAAAGATAAAAGTTGTCTCCTTTACCGTGCAAGCTATGAAGGTTAAGAGAAGAGATGCTTGATCGTTTAAACTCAATTTAGGTAATGGGTTGATTGAATGTAGAGAAATTGGACTACCCACTTGTAGTTTGAAATTGTTAATTGAAGAAGATTGATCTTCTACGATACTAATCGATGCCTTAGAGATGATTCCATCATGGGAATCAAGAAACTCCTCAAAAGTTGAGAGCTTCTTTGGGTTTGAGTTTGACAAACTGCATCTCACTGAAGCTGGAGACTTGAGAGTAAACCGATTCAAACTTGTGCGAGGAAGAGAAAGAAATGGAGTTGTAGGAATCAAGCCAAGAGATCTCATCTCTTTCGTTGGAGAAGCTGAATTTTTGATCTTCTACTCTCTCTCTCTCTGTTAGCTTTCTTTTACTTCGGTCAAAACCGGTTTTTTATTTTTTTTATTTTATGATGCTCATTATTTTTTTTTTAAGGATATAATAACTCAAAATCTATTACAAATAAAATTTTACATTCATTAGTTAACTAGATTTAAACCCCAATTTAAATAAAATTATTACTCAATTCTCAATTCTCAACTCGTTCTAAAATACATTTTAGACGTTGCTTACCACTAATTTATATACTAGGCAGTCGATAAACGTAACGATTTTATTATGTGTGGCTACTTATGCAATTTCAAAAAAATTCGGATGCTTGTATGTCGCATAATTTGCATGACCGTTATCTAAATATTGTATGGACACTGCTTAGACGCTCATATGGAACTGTATAGTTGTGTCTATATACTTTTTTTTTTGTCAAAACGACGTAGTTGATTAGTTTACATTTTTTATTTTTTTATTCAAAAAATTGTTTTAGTGAAGTTTAAACGTAGTTGTTAACATTAAATTTTCCAACAAAACATCACATTTTCTCTTTGCAAAAAAAAACACAAATCCAACTTAACAAGGTGTTATTATCAATTATTAATTAATTATTTATTAAAATATGATATATATATATATATATATAAACTGTATATTCATTTAAATTCACGTCCACGTATATGTCTAGGCACTAATTCACGGTCTAAATAGCATCTAACGCGTTTTAGCAGATTAAAATCAAACAAGATACCAAAAACAAGTTTTTGTAGAAAAATATACCATAACCATTTTCAGAGCTTATTTTTATCTTTCCGTAAAATTATTTCTTTCTAATAATGTTGCATTAAAATTTTAATCCAACAAAACTGTAGTCACTCATTTTACACCGCTAATTCTCAATTTACAACATTTTTAAATTTGAATTTTATCAAAAATTCATCGAAAAAATTCGTTTCATTTTGACATATCTTTTTCATATTTTAAAGAAATGAAATGTATTGCAGAGAAATGAGGTTAAGAGTTTTTCAAAGCAGATAGAGCATCCTTAGTAGTAGCTGATATGACAGCATCCGAAGCATTAGGCAAGTAATAATATTTCCCTGCAAACATTCCAAAAATATGATTATTGTCTGCTTTTTTTTATTAAAAAAACTAGGGCTGGGAATCAGGTCGGTTCGGGTCGGAACAGTTCGGAAATTTGGGTTTTCGGTTTTTGGATTTGTGTTCCAAACTAAACCGAATAAAATTTCGGTTCGGTTCGGAAATCGGTGCGGTTCGGAAATCGGTTCGGTTCGGTTTATTTGGTTAATTTTCGGTTATGTTTTGGTTATTTCGGTTCGGTTTTTCTGGTTTTTTCGGTTATTTTCGGTTTTTTCAAGAAAATAAAAATAAAAAATAAACCGACCGGTTATCGGTTCGGTTACCGAACTTGATTTTTTTTTTGTGCCGATCGGTTTACGAAATATAATTCGGTTCGGTTCGGTTCAGTTTGGTTCGGAAATTTCGGTTCGGTTTATATTCCCAGCCCTAATAAAACAAAAGAAATCTCAGATTCAATTGCAAATACCAAACCAACCTTGAGCAACTCTTGCAATTTCTTTAGCAAAACCAGTTGAAACAAACTTATTCTCTGTATCAATTACTAGAAGTGACATTCCAGCTTTGTAGATTTTAGCAGCAACTTCCAAAATCTCATCCTTTAACAACACAACACAAACACACCAGAGATTCTAAGAATGTTCAAGTAAACATAGAGCTTTTGTGTTTTAAGCTTTTAATGGGTTTTAATTTTACCTTTAATTCTTGAGATGATGGTCTAGGAGCATCTGGAGCAATACTCTCTGGATCAGTTGATCTTTTTAATGTAATGTTAGCTCGACCATCTGTTATTGCTACTATCATTATCCGTCCTACATCACCACTCTTCTCTGCGTTAAGTCCTACTCTTACCGCCTATAATATGAATATTACAATGTTGTTGTTATGATTATGCTACTTAGTGGTGGGCATTTAAACCGAACCGAACCGAACTTGCTAAAATTAACCGAAAAACCCGAAAAACCGAAAATTTAACTGAAATTAAGATTTTCGAACCGAACAAACCAAACTTCAAAAATGAAAAACCAAACCGAACTTTTGTTCGGTTCAATTCGGCCAAAAAATAAAAAGATCGAAAAAACAAAAATCCGTAAAAACCTAACAAACCGAATACTCATCCACAATAATGAGGAAATGACCATATTAGTATGATATTTAAGTTACCGTTGTTAATCCATGTGCAAGAGGAGAACCACCACCACAAGGAAGTCTCTCAAGACGATTTCTTGCCATTGCAATTGATCTAGAAGGTGGTAAGAGCACTTCTGCAGAATCTCCTCGAAAGGGAATTATCGAAACCTGAACTATTCACTCAAAGTATGAGTCTTTTTTTTTTCAAGGCCTAGCTGATTCATTCTGAAAAGTGTAACTGTTACCTGATCCCTGCTAGTATAGCTCTCTGCCAACAGTTTGAGTGCAGCACCTTTGGCATTCTGCATCCGATTCAATGCCATGCTGCCACTTGCATCAACCACAAAAATAACCTGCCATACAACAATGCTAAGTTAGAGACGTAATTAGATGTTTTTACTCAAGTATGTACTGAGCCCAACACATTTAAGGCTTGACTTGCTTTGCCTATTGACATACTTGGACAATATTGGTAAAATCACATTAAAGAATCATCATCTATATCTTTGTGTTTAAGCGAGAATAATTTTGTATCAACGAAACAGTCAAAGGAAAAGATTCAATACCAGGGCTCCAGCTTTTCTTGCCATTCTTTTCGCCCTCATATCTGTTTTCTCAACAAAGACTTTCCTAGTTCCTAAAATATCCTTCTCTCTGCGCAGTTTCTGGTATGGTGCAGCTGCTCTAAGGGTTGCATCTACAGCTAATCTTTTTACTGGACCCTGTCAGAGTGAAATTTGTTAAAGGACTATGCATGTTTGAAAGCCTGATTACTTACATTTACCAAGCCTCATATGGGAATAACTACCCTAATATTCTAGAACAAACCAAGAAAAACCAATAGACTAAGGTCGAAAGGATATTTGCAAATATTGACCCAAGTAAGGAGCCAAGGGTAAGTCAAGGAATCTCTCTGCACGTAGTTCAACTAGCCAGATTAAGATTGATCACGAGGGCAAACCTTTGGAAGCATTGGCTTTATATAGCGTCCTCTATCTTCTGAGAATATGACATTCTTTGCTCTTCCAGCTTTTCCCTTGCGTCTCTGGGCTTGTTGAGCAAAGAAGAGGAGTTTCTCATCCACCAGACCGCCCTCAGCGTCAAATATAAATTCGTCAGGTATTTGGTCCTGTTGCTGCTCATTTTCATTTTCTTCATTGCTTTCATCCTACATTGTTTAAAGATTTATACTTTAGAGAACCTAGTTCGTGTGTCCAACAACGGATACTTAATCTACTGACCTCTTCTTCTTCTTCTTGATCTTCTTCGTTTTGTTCTTCTCCAGAATCATTGCTTTGTGGAGGAGGTGGAGGAGGTGGTGGTTGATTTTGTTGATCAGGTGGAGTCTCAACTACATCTGAACGAGGAAGAATGACCAATTCAACCTATTAAAAATGGATTATTTGTTAATCAGTATCTGGAGAATGACATAAATACTTCATCCAAATAGTTGTAAAATGTTATTCTACTATGCCAAATAAGAGTACTCAACGGCCTTTCTGAGGTCATCAATGGTGACTTTTTCTCGTCCTTCAAGTGCAGCTAAGCATTTCGCCACACGGGATGCATATAATTCGGCGCGATGTCCCTGTATCATAAATTTGTTACTGGAGCACGAAGTGTTTAAAAATATCCTGGTAGTGAACATAAAAGTAATTTAGAATTTGCACAATACCTGACAACCACCTCGGGAAGCTTCCAACACCAGATATTTCAATTGATCTCTACTTATCTTGACATCTTTCAAATATTCTCTAGCCAATATAATCTACAATCAGAGAAAATGCAATGGGTTATGACAGAAATTTTTGATAAGAAGCATAGCATCCCATCCAACTTAAGCTAATGGGCATTACTGGGCCTTTTTCTCATAACTGATTTGAAGATACCTGTGTCTTTGCTGTTTCTGTCTCCTCATCTACCATTCTGAAAACCTCATTACTGTGTTCCTGAAATTGTGTGGCAATTCCAACTGCTGCAACACGATCTTCAAAACTCATGGGAATGTCTGCACTGCAAATGGTAACATTGTGATATAAAAAAAAAAAAAGAGAAAGAACTGGGGACTTCCCCAAACCATCAGACCTTATATTTCACTCTTGATTCATAAATCTCCAGCAATACCTTAAGTTAATGGCAACACGGTCTAGCAAGTGCTCTCGAACAGCACCTTCTTCAGGGTTATAAGTTGCAATTAATAGTGGCTTACATGGATGCCTAAAACTAATTCCTTCTCTTTCAACTATATTAACACCATCCGTTAATACATTGAGAAGCAAATTACTAATACCCTCATCTAAGAGATTTATTTCATCAACATACAACACTCCTCTATGGGCTTCAGCCAAAAGACCAGGTTGGAAAACAGTTGTCCCCCTTTTAACAGACTCCTCAACATCAACAGACCCAATGAGTCTGTCTTCTGTGACTCCTAAAGGAATCTGTGTAATATGAATGGCAGACTAAGTATGAGAAAACAATTTCAAAAAGAGTTGTAGTGATCTCCTAAAACTAAATGTACCTGAATGAAAGGAGATTTGACAATCTCAGTTTTAATGCTTTTATCAGCATTGTACTCTACTTGCTCAGCTAAATCGTCTTCCCACCTACATTTATCATAAGGATACATTAATCTTTTGCACCTTCCTCTCCATTCTTCTCCAACATACATTCTTTAAAATTACGGCACTCAACTCAAAGGATCATCAACTTGTGGATAACAACTCAAATTTCTTGCCTATCTTATAATGAAAATGATTTTCCTGTAATTAGAAAAGAGCAGTTCATCTTAATACTGTAACAATCTTACTCATCTGGGCACGCCGGGTCAGCATT
Source organism: Iberis pinnata (assembly GCA_900406425.1). Lineage (NCBI taxonomy): Eukaryota > Viridiplantae > Streptophyta > Magnoliopsida > Brassicales > Brassicaceae > Iberis > Iberis pinnata. The sequence continues at coordinate 11,898 of OVBE01001272.1, read as the reverse complement.
TGATATTGAGCCAACAACAACTTCAATAGGTGGGAGGATAGCATGTAGACCTCGAGCCATGATTGTTTTTGCAGTCCCTCTACGACCTGAAATAGCAATCCCTCCGATTTCACGATCAACCGCACCAAGTAGAAGAGCAGTTTTTATGCCTTCCTATAACAACATTCAAAATCAGTAGACCAAATCAAAACCATCTCTATCAATGATAATATACAAAGCGTGATCCACAATCTTAGCTAAGAGAGAATCAATTCACAATAACTTCTCAATTCCGCAATATACAGAATCAAATTGCAACAATCAAATGATCAAATCTCTGACCTGTCCAACTACTGCAGCTAGAGGGAAAAACTGTCTACCATAGGAGGAGCTCTCAGACTCCGAAGTCGACGCAACGGAACCGTTAGGGGAATCAACAGTAGCATTAGCGGAGGCGCGTATAGTAAACCGGTACGAACCGACTCTGTTTCGTTTGGTGAGGGAGAGAAATTGAGGCTTAGGTAGAAGATCGGGGAGAATAGCAGATCGAAAGAGACGGCAAGTTGAAACTGGAGAAGAAGAAGCAACAGGAGTCATCGCCATTTTTGAGAAGATTCGGAGGGAAGAAGCTTTTGAGTGTAAATTTTCTACAATGTCGACCTTATCATCATCTTCTTTCTCTCCTCATCCATTTCTGATTGGTTAGTGTAGTTTTTATTAAGACTATGGTCTTAGCATATTAGATTACAATAAATAAATAAATGCCATATGTAAATTTTAAATACATAATGTAGCAACATATTTTTATAACAAAAGTAAATAATTTTTATAAATAATTGGAAAATTTATTCCAAAAATAACTATTAAAAATGTTTTATTTCATATATATTAATAAATTTTTATTTCAAAAATACCGCAAAAACAGAAACTAACTTCAGATTTTAAAAATTAAATTCGAAAGCTTAAACTGTAAACTTTAAAAACTAAATTTAAAATTTTTAAAAATCTAAGGACATTCTCAAAAATACCACAAAAAACTAGATATATTCCAAAAATACTACACACTCTCAAAAGTTTCAAAATTACAACATTTTTTCAAAAATATCACAAATTTAAAATGTTTTTAAAGCTTCAAATTTAAACCATAAACCTTCAAAATCAATCTCACCCCCTTCAAAAATAAACCTTAAACTCTAATTAGTGAACCAAACTCAAAATTTAAAATTCTAAACCCTTAAATTCACTTTTTATTTTTGTGATATTTTTGAGAGTGTGTGATGATATTTTTAAAATTTGAATATCTTTTAATGGTATTTCAAGCAATTTATCAAAAAAAAAAATTTAAGATATTAAAAGTTATTTATGTATGTTTATGGTATTTTTTTAGCAGAGAAAAAGAAATATGTAATCATACTATTTTAAAAGTTATTTGATAATATTTTTGAAAGAAAAATATTTAAATAATTAATGAGAAAATCATAAATTCATAATTAATTGAAATCCTTTTTCTCATTGTGTGGTGTAAACATCTTTAGATTGCATGAGAGATTCATAAGTCTATTTGAAATAAGAATAACTAGTTTATGGGACTTCTACATAGAAAGGTAACACCAAATCTTTCTTGAAGCTTATTTAATAGCATGGAGTCACATGTGGCCTCACAAGTCACAACTATAAAGGATTTTTTTAAAAGGATATATTAAAAATGAGTAGATTATTTTTATGAATTGCATGTATTTATAAATGTTCCTTTTTTATCGTGGAGTTATGAATCAAAGCCCGTACATTTTCTTACAGCAAGATGTAAATTATATTATATTTATTTTTGCGGAAGAGACCCTTTTCACTGTGATATTTTATATCTTTATGTTTTCAGAATCTAGAAACTTAATCACTAGGCTGATTCGTCGTTAGTTATAAAAGTTTTTTTAGTTTGTGATGCAGGACATTTTATTATTTTAATATGTCATTTTAAAATAATGATGTTAAAAGTATCGTAAGAAGATGAAATACACATATAAATTACTTATAATCATTTTTTGCAAAAAAGTATGTGGTAAATTTAAACTCTAATAGCATACTAAAAATATTAAATTTCTAATTCAAACATACCAATAACGTAGAATTAATCCATAAATTTAATATATTATAACAATAGAATCATATTTTGATCAAACTAGCTCGATTTAATTAGGGAAATACCATTATATAATTATTATATAGTCTAAAACTAAATAACTAACACATAAACTTTAGGTTTACTATTATAATTTTCATAAATGTTATTTTAACATTTGTTTCTCTCTTTCTTTTTCACTCGCTTATTTTTTCACATCTTTCCATAATATTCAAACTACTCACTTCAGGTAATCGAACTATTAAAATATATTTTTTGGTTTATGGTTTATATTTTGGGTTTATGATTTATATTTTTGTGTTTAAAGTTTATATTTTTGTGTTTAAGATTTATATTTTTGTGTTTATGATTTATATTTTGTGTTTATGGTTTATATATGTATATTCTGATAACATAAAAAGGGTTACTTTGTAATTACATGTATATTCATGTAATTAGCCCATTTAGTTATAGGTATAACTTTTTACTTTTTTTAATTGAAATTAGGATTCGGAATAAGGTATAAGTTGATTCATATGTCGAACTAACATGTAATAAATAAGATGTATAACGAATTAACTCATATCTAGAATGCTTAGAAATCTAAGTATAAACTTATGAATGTGTCTACTTTTAAATACATTGTACGTATATCAACTCTTACTCATTTGACTTCATGAACCTCATGTGGTAAGCTTTCTTCGGATCTAGTTGGTTTATATCGTCTTTAATGACCTTTTCGATATATCGAACTCTATCAGAAGCGGCTCATATAAGAGAGAGTGCGACCGCTCCAAGACTCCGTGTGAGATCTATTTGTGGTCAAATACAAAGATCTCACATTGGAAAATTAGTCAATGATTGATTATTATATAAGTAGTCCAATAACCCAAATTAGTGTGAGACATTTTGGGGTGGTACCCAATAGAAAAATCGTGCGGGACCCAAAACGGACAATATCATACTAAGAGTTATTGGGTTTGATAGTAGCGGCCCATGGAGTGGGGCGTTACACTCCAACCCTTTTTTTTATTTAGGGGTCCATTTTTTTATAAAAAACTTTGAAAAGTTATATATACTATAAATTTTCATAAAAACATATATTTTAAAGTTTCAAAGTAAATTTTACGATTGAAATTTAATACATAAAATTTTAGTATAATTACTTATTTTTTTATATATAATTTAAAAATATGAGGTTCAAAAATTATATTTTACCCCGGAATCCATAATATTGTTGAGTCGGATTTGATTCGATCTTCATTTTCAAATTCTTTTTTTTCTTAGTTTTAGACAAGTCGGATAGACCTTCAATAATTTAGATATATAATTTATTTGGATTTTGATAAATTTGTCCAATTCGATAGCAACATGCATCAATTATAATATATTTCAACTTGTACTATAAAACATTATTAACATTCTAATTCTACAAAGACTACATTTCCAAAGGCTGCTAAGTGAAAGCGAACTTTCTTTCTAGTAGACCTTTTTCATACATTCGAGTAGACTATAATTCGTTTATGTTACATTTTTTTTGTCAACCTTATATTGATAAAAGTGTAATAAATTTCGTAATTGATCGCCTAATCATGAGGTCAAGATTCTACAAAAAAGTTCGATATAATATTTTTTTAGGTATATATTATTAATATTTATTATATGTTCGATGAAATAAATTTGTAAGTCTTATCGTTGACTAAACATTCTACAAAGTTATTAATTAAACGAAAAGAGAACAAAACGAATATGAACTTGNAAAAAAAAAAAAAAAAAAAAAATTGAAAAAAAAAAAAAAAAAAAAAAAAAAAAAAAAAAAAAAAAGAATATGAACTTGGAACATTCTCAATAGTACTATAAACAAATTGCTTGGAACATTCTCAGTAGTACTATAAACAAAAACAAATTGAATTGAATGTGTTTCAAAAATATCACACAATCTTAATTTGTTTTAAGAAAACTATAATTTTTTTAAAAATACTATAAAATTAATTTTGTTAAAAAATTATCATAAATTTGAAATAATTATAAAATTTTAATTTAAACTTTAAACCTCCAAAACAAAATTTTACTCCATTTCAGACTAAACTCTATCCCATTTTAAACTAAATCATAAACTAGGGGTGGGAATCGGGTCGGTTCGGGTCAGCAATTTCAGTTTTCGGTTATTTCGATTTTTGGATTTGTGTTCCGAACTGAACCAAATAAAATTTCGGTTCGGTTCGGTTTTTTTTTTGAAGTTTGATTTATTTGGTTAATTTTTGGTTAAATTTCGGTTATTTTTTCGTGTTTTCAGTTTTTTCGATTATTTTCGGTTATTTCAGTTCGATTTTTCTAGGGTTTTTTTCCAGTTATTTTTGGTTTTTTCAAAAAATAAAAATAAACAAATAAATATATCGGTTATCCGAATTGATTTTTTTGTGTCGATCGGTTTATGAAATATAATTCGGTCGGTTCAGTTCGAAAAATTTCGGTTCGATTCGGTTTGGTTTATATTCTCAGCCTTACCATAAACTATGTTTAGTGAACTTAAACTCAAAATCTTAAATTATAAATTTTTAAAATTCATTTTTATATTGGTGGTATTTTTGAGAGAAAAATATTTAATAGTATTTTAGAATTTTTGCAAATGTATGATATTTTTTTGAAATTTGAACATTTTTAGTGGTATTTTAAATAGTTTTTGTATTAACTAAAAGCGATATATTAGGTTATGTGTAACTGTGTAAGTGTTGTTCATTCCATCTTTTTATAAACAGAAGTAAGAAAGAGATTGCCTTGTTGTCTTTGACCTTTTAATATTACAACTTCGGTGCCAACATTGACAATTCTCTTCTCACAAGTCTCTTATAGATGCTTCTTTTTAAATTAGATGTTTTAGATTGAAATTCGTATATTTTTTCAAGACTCGCATGTTCATTTTAAAATACCACCATTTAAAATGAAAAATAGTTTGTTGTTGTATAATTTTTCTGTTCTTTTTTTGTTATTATTTGGACTATAACATGCCGATCCAATAGCCAATTTTTGTATAATAGCAGGCAAATTCTAAACTATTGCAGGTACAGAGATTCAATTCCGGGCGGGATGGTGTTAACTGTCTCATGTGAACTTATGAATGGCATTAAGCCAATGCCACTTTTTCGTATATTTTTTTCTTTCTAAAAAATCATTTTTATACTTATATTTTTAATTGTAATGGATTGATTGGTAGAGCATAATGGAGAGCATTATGACTCATGCTCATCCAGTCACATATACTTTAAAAAAATATTTAACATATGTTTATGCTCCTAAATGTTTTTCACTTCTATGCTTTCAAAAGAAACATTTTCTTATCATTGAGCATTAAATTTTTTAATAATAATAAAATTAAATTATAAAAATAATTTTATCTGTTAGATAACCTCAAAGATATATTTATATATATTTTAAATTATTACTTAAAATTATTATTATTTTTATTATATTTTGAAATTTATAAGAGAATTATTTAAATATCATAATAAAACCATATTATTCTAATTTTAGATTCATATTTTCGCTATATATATTTTACAATTATTATTTATTTATTCCATTTTATAAAAATTATACGATAAATAATTTAAATATAGAAATAATTTATAATATAAACATATCAAAATAAATTTTTTTAATAGGTAAATACAATTTTTTATATAATCACATTATATTTTACTAATTAGTAAATCATGTTTATTAAACAAAAACATACAACATCTGCAGCATACTATTTATGTTACATACAGCTTCTGCTTATTATAATCATTTCCAATCAAACCCTAAAAATGTCTCAAATTTTTACTCTACCTATATAACTCAATAACTATTTCACCTAAACAAAATTAAAACATGTTATTTAGGCCATGTTCGTTTGCCAGTCCCTAGCTACAGCGATTAAAATTGTGTTCGTTTGTCAGTCGCTGGACCAGCGATAAGTCGCTGCGACTAGCGATTAAAAATTTTAGCCGCTAAATTTTATAGCGTTTCAAAATAGATTCAGCGACCGCTAATCGTTGCCACTAGCGACTGACAAACGAACATAACCAGCGACTAATAACAGTTGCAGCTAATCGCTGCCGCTAATCGATACTGCTAACGACTGGCAAACGAACATGGCCATAGTTACATCTCAAATGTCACTCAAACATGCNCAAATGTCCCTCAAAAATGCGATTTTTTTTTTTTTTTTTTTTATCACCAACATGCCATTATCTAAGCTTTGCAATTGATATTTTCAAATTAAAATAACAACATTTAGTAATATATAATTTGTAATAGTGTATAAGTAGCAACTTTTGGTAGTAGTAGTAGCAAATTTTGTATTGAAATCAAAATCCAAAGAAATTTCCACGAAATTAACCAATCAAGTTTTTGCGTGTTACAATCTATAAAAAAATTTTTGTCCATGTGAAATTTTTTAAAAAAATCAATAAATATGACTAATTAGGTTAACAATCTTTTAACAAGAAAAGGGTAAAATCGTAAATGTATCTTTCGAAGCTATAAAAAAGTGTCATCTCTTCCTCATTTCTCTCTCACCCACTATACAGACTTTCTCTCTCTACACATAATTTTATAATTTTTTTTAAAACTATTTTTTTTTTGTTTCCCCCAAAAAGTATTGAGAATCACAACTAAGAAAAAATGATTTGAAGAAATTTTAAATTTAAAACAAAAAGGAATAGAGATCGTGAGAGCCAGAAAGGAGATTTTTAGGGTTTGAGGATTCTGGAGAAATTTTCGTTTATCATTGTAAATTTTCTTCCCTCATTTAGGATCTCTGTTTCGATTGATTATTTTCAATTTTTGATGTTTGATGAACATAATGATGTTTTGCATTACCATTTTTTCTATAATTTGTGATTAGGTTTGTTTTTCTTTGAGTTTTCTACGATTTGATTCTATCAGTTTTAGTTTTCTTCTGTTCTTTGTTGTTAGGATTTCAGATCTGAGCTGTTTTGGCGTCAATTTTTGCAAATGTTGAATTTCTGGAACGAAATATAGATTTTCAGAATCAGCTGATATGTTAAGAGTTTTAGATAATTGCAGTGATCGAACTAGATTAGCTGAGAATTTGCGTTTATATGTTTAGAGTTTCAGATAATTGCAGTGATCGAACTTAGATTAGCTGAGAATTTTACGTTTATGTGTTCTTGTGGTGTGTGTGTGTGTGTTTGAGGTTTTTTCTAATTGCATTCAACAATATTAGCTTTTAACTAATTCCTTTTTAATGGCAGTGTCTTTGAACTCTCGTCTCTTAGTAATGGTGGCTACTTCTGCTACATCTTCATTTTTTCCTTTACCATCTCCATCACTTGACTCTAATGGAAAAGGTAACAAGATTGTGTCTACGAATTTCTCGGGACTGAATTCGTCACCGAACTCTGGTAGAATGAAAGTTAAACCAAATGCTCAAGCTCCACCAAAGATAAATGGTAAAAAAGTTGGTTTACCAGGTTCAGTAGAGATCTTAAAGACTGATAATGAGACTTCACAACCTGCACCAAGAACATTCATTAATCAGCTACCTGATTGGAGTATGCTTCTTGCTGCTATAACAACAGTTTTCTTAGCAGCTGAGAAACAGTGGATGATGCTTGATTGGAAACCGAGACGTTCTGATATGATAATGGATCCATACGGTTTAGGAAGAATTGTTCAGGATGGTCTTATGTATCGTCAGAATTTCTCTATTAGGTCTTATGAAATAGGTGCTGATCGCTCAGCATCTATAGAAACAGTCATGAATCATTTACAGGTACTAACTTGATTATGAATTATTACAGTCACATGTTGTCACTAATCCCATTGATATGTATGATTTAGCCTCTAATGTTCATAACAGGAAACAGCTCTCAACCATGTTAAGTCTGCAGGACTGCTTGGAGATGGGTTTGGTTCTACACCTGAGATGTTTAAGAAGAATCTGATATGGGTCGTGACTCGTATGCAAGTTGTGGTTGATAAATATCCTACTTGGTAAGCTAGTTGTGGTCTTAGCATGTAACTCGGTTAATGCATCCTAATTCGCTTGCTTATTCGATATCTGCCTCATAGGGGAGATGTTGTCGAAGTAGATACTTGGGTTAGTCAATCTGGAAAGAATGGTATGCGTCGTGATTGGCTAGTTCGAGATTGCAATACTGGAGAGATTTTAACAAGAGCATCAAGGTTAGATTTCACTAGTTGGTTTTACTCTAGCTAAGTATATATTCATAATAGCTCTGTAATGTCTTTTGCAGTGTATGGGTGATGATGAATAAACTGACAAGAAGATTATCAAAGATTCCTGGAGAGGTTCGAGCAGAAATCGAACCTTATTTTGTAAACTCTGATCCTGTCCTTGACGAAGACAACAGAAAGTTAACAAAACTAGACGACAAAACCGCTGATTATGTTCGATCTGGTCTAACTGTAAGTATACTATATCTTTCAACAAACCATGTAAAAAACTCTTTAGATTCTCATAGTTCAATATGATCCAGCCGCGATGGAGTGACCTAGATGTTAACCAACATGTTAACAATGTAAAGTACATTGGGTGGATACTTGAAAGTGCTCCAGTAGGAATAATGGAGAAGCAAAAGCTGAAAAGCATGACACTTGAATACCGAAGAGAATGCGGAAGAGACAGTGTACTTCAGTCTTTAACCGCGGTTTCAGGATGTAATATCGGTAATCTCGGGACAGCCGGAGAAGTCGAATGTCACCATTTGCTTCGTCTTCAAGATGGAGCTGAAGTGGTAAGAGGAAGAACAGAGTGGAGTTCTAAAACTCCAACAACAACTTGGGATAATACGACGTCGTAAAAACAAAACCAGAACATGATGCTACTAAGTACTTACTACCTGTTTGTATATTTCTTTTTATTTTTGTGGAGATTTATTATATTTATTTAATTTTTTTTTTGTTTATTATTGTGTAGCATGTGCTAAAGCAATAACTTTTGTAATGATAAATTTATGGTACTTTGTAGCTGTTTCCAGCAAAAACAGGACACATGGACGATGTTGTAAGGAATGTGATGCTTTTTGTATCTGTCAATTTCATTGAAAGGCTATTTAATAAGTACGAACAACTAAAACGGTTTGGCCAGCACTAAAGTCATTATATGATAATGACAACCAAATTCAATCTTTGATTGGGACTAGGCATGGGCGTTCGAATTTTCGATTATAGAATTCGTTCGGATATTTTAGTACTTCGAATCGAATTTGGTTCGGTTATCTTCGGGTTTGGTTCGGTTTGGATTTGGGATCAGATTTTTGGATGTTTCAGATTTTTAATTTGCTTTTGGTTTTTTTTTACTAAAATCATATACACATATCCGAAATGATCTAAAATAACCTGAATTAATAGATCGATCATCACTTTCTTCACTTTAATATATGGGATAAATTTAAGTTTTTATAAAATCAAATAAATTTATATGCAAAAAATCACCAATCACGATAAAATATCAACAATAAAAAAAAGTAAAACACCAACTCCAAGTCTTAGTTTTTTACTCATTTGTTCTTAATTCATGTTGCAATAAAGATAAAAGAGTCAAAAACATAATTATGGGTTGTATGTGGCTTGAGAGTGTGGTATCCGACCGTTGGAGTTGGAGATTGATTCGACATTGGTTGTTGATTTTCTTATAAATGGCATTGGGATTCTCATCCTTTGTCATTCCTAGTATGTCTGTGCTATGGCTTTCTAAAGAAGAACTGGAATGTTCGTATTTCACATGTTTACAGAGAGGCTAATCGAGTAGATGATGGACTGGCGAATATCGGTTCTTGTTACCTCTTGGTTTTCATGCTTTGAGTGCTTGTCCTTTAGAGTTAAATTTTACTTTTTTAGCTGATGTGAATGGCCTTTTATGCCAGAGACGAGTTGTAGTTTAGAGTTTATTTTTTATTCTTAAGTTGAAAGGGAGAAATTCTCCCTNAAATTCCCCCCCCTTCCGTACCAAAAAAAAAAAAAACTAAAGAAGAAGAAAAAAGAATCAACAAAGGAAAGAGAAGAAAATATGAATCGATGTAGTATACTATTAAGAAAATTAGGGTATGAATAAATTTCAGTGATTTTGGATATCCAAAATCTGTTCGGATATAATCGGTTGGGTTTGGTAACCGTACCAAATAAATATAATATCCATTCGGATATTTTGCTTCATCTGAATTCGATTTTTCGGATCGGTTTCGGGTTTCGGATAGTATATATAGTCCTAATTGAGACATTCATATTCATTTATAATTTGTGTCATGATTCTTAAAACATTGCACTCCCTTCGTTTTATAGTAAATGTTATTTTAGAGTCTTGCACACATATTAAAAAAAAAAATTTATATTCATAAAAGATATTAAATTTTTAAATCAATCAATAAAAAATATTATATTTATTCGATTGAACAAAAAAAAGTCAAACTCGTTTTATTTATACATGGAAAACTTAAAAAAACATTATTTATAAAACAAGAATTTAACTCTAAAACGATTCTTACTATGAAATGAAATGGAGAGTATATTTCTGTCATCGTTGATCTTGGCGACAACATATCGAATTTCAATCTTGTTAAACAAAAAATTGTATTCCTAATCATACTCGAATCTTGATAGCAACTTTTAAAAACAAGATTTTATGTCAAGAAAACTAAAAGGAATAATGTTTTCTTGTATTAACTGCTGGAAAAGATACAGAGTTTATATATACAGACTCTTTTAACAGACTCATTAACCTAATAACAGAATATGGTAATTGCTATAATACACATATAAGAATGACTATTTACATATATTAGCATATCTCTTAATACCCCCCCTCAAGGTGGAGTATGAAGATCACAAATACCCATCTTGAGCTTGAACGCATCAAACTCTGTCTTCCCTAGAGCCTTCGTAAATATATCTGCCAATTGTGTAGCGGTTGAAACATAAGTCGGTTTGATGACTCCACGAACAATCTCATCACGAATAAAATGACAGTCGGATTCTATATGTTTTGTGCGTTCATGGAAAACCGGATTAGCACTCAAGTAGATCGCCGACTGATTATCACAGTGAAGAGGAATAGGTGTAAGAGATTGAACACCAAGAGTAGTCAATAAACCCAGCATCCATAGAAGTTCACAAACCGTGTCAGCCAAAGACCGATACTCAGCTTCCGCAGAAGAACGGGAGACAGTATCCTGTTTCCGCGTTTTCCATGAAACCGGAGACTGTCCAAGTTGAATAAACCAAGCAGTAATGGAGCGGCGCGATAATGGGCAACCAGCCCAATCAGAGTCACACCAAGCTATTAGTTGCAAAGAGACATTAGCAAGCAGCATTATACCTTGGTCGGGATTACCTTTAAGGTATCGGACTACCCGAAGGACGGCATCCCAATGAGCTTGGCGGGGGGAGTTCATGAATTGTGAAAGGAGATGTATCGAGTAAGCAAGGTCTGGTCGAGTTACCCCAAGATATATAAGTCGTCCAACAAGCCGTCTATAACGCGAGGGATCGGGAAAAAACGGGCCATCATCCAAAGCAAGTCGTTGATTTTGTTCAATTGGATGAGTTATAGGCTTGGCGCCTAACAAACATGTATCCGTAATTATATCCAAAACGTATTTCCGTTGAGAAAGATACATACCCGTCTTATTCCGAGCCACTTCAATGCCTAGAAAATATTTCAAAACCCCTAGATCCTTCATCTTGAAGCAGGAGCTTAAGTAGGATTTGAAACTCTCTATGTGTTTAATATCACTTCCTGTGATTATTAAATCATCTACATATACTAGTACATG
>OVBE01001271.1:0-38212 GCA_900406425.1 Iberis pinnata | reverse complement strand
GAAGAAGAAGAAGAAGAAGAAGAAGAAGAAGAAGAAGAAGAAGAAGAAGAAGAATGTGAATGTTTTATGTTTTATATATTTTGTATGTTTTGTTTAAAAAACAGAACAATGTAATAAAAAAAAAAATGAATTTAGAAAAAAAAAGTGGATCATAATATGTCACGGATAGCCACGGATTTCTCGTGGCTAAATGAAAAATAATCCATGGATATCAGTGACAATCCGTGACGATAATAGCCACGGAATGTCACGAAATATCTGTCACAAACGTAGCTATGAATGGCCATGAAACTTCCGTAACAAAATTTTCCAGGAATGGCTATGATAACTTCACCATTGTTTGTGGCTTGTATAGGCTAAGGTATCCACATATAATATAAGCTATGTCATTATAGCTATGACTTCTATGTCGTAGCTTAGCTGTGGAAAAAAATTTATATAGCCACGGAAATAGGTCTATAGCCACATAATCGTTTGTGGCTATTTAGCATATGAGATACGGAGATTTAACGGCTAAAATTACTTTGGAGACCATAACCGTCTATTTATAGAGAACCAATTTCTAGTTTGAGAATCTAGGGTTTAAATAAAAAGTTTTTAAAGTCATATAAAATTCTGGTAGAAGAGGTCAAAGAATCTGCAGAAAACGAAGGTTTGAAAAAGCCTGAAAATTATGTAGAGGCCAAGATCGATCGATCCACTAAGAGATCGATCAATCCAATTATACGAGAAATTCCATATGCATCAGATCGATCGATCCATGCTCAAGGATCAATCGATCCAGCTAAAGTAGAGAGTTCCGGAAAAAAGATCGATCGATCCATGCTCAAAAATCAATCGATCCAGCTAAAGTAGAGAGTTCCAGAAAAAGAGATCGATCGATCCATCAGTGAATGTTTCAAAAACAAGGAGATCAATCAATCCCCTAGGAGATCGATTGATCCCAACTCCCCGAATCCTGAAACTCCAATTCGAGTTTATAAGCTGAAGGTTCCATATCCAGTCTAACCCAGAACGTCTAGAAAGGATCTAGAGGATGCATAATGCAAAGAGATGATCAAGGAATTGACTCTAAGACTATCATTCTTTGATTCTTGTCAAATGATTCCTTCTTTAAGGAAATATGTTAAAAGCATTCAAGAGATTGATCATGATGTGTTTGCTTTATTGGTAGACGAATCTGCAGACGTTTCAAATAAAGAGCAAATGGCTATAGTTTTTCGATTTGTTGATAAACACGTTATAGTCAAACAAAGATTCGTTGGTATAATTCATGTGAAGGAGACGTGTTCCTTATCTCTAAAGTCTGCCATTGATTCATTATTTGCTAAATATATACTAAGTCTAACAAAACTAAGAGGACACGGCTATAATGGAGCAGGAAATATGAGGGGTGAACTGAATGGGATGAAAACATTGATTTTAAGGGAAAACAACTCTGCATATTATGTCCATTGTTTTGCTCATCAACTTTAGTTGGTTGTTATTGCAGTTGCAATTAAACATTTTGAAGTAGAAGATTTCTTTGATAAGATTTATGTGCTAGTAAATGTGGTTGGAGCTTCTTTCAAGAGAAAAGATATGATGCGAGAAACCCAGCAAGAATAAATTGAAAAAAGGAATAGCTAGTGGTGAAATTAAGACTGGAACAGGGTTGAATCAAGAGACTTCACTTCAAAGACCAGGAAGTACACGTTGGGGGGGGTTCTTGTTATAAAATATCATTGCGATTGATTGAGTTGTTTTCTTCTATGATTAAGGTGCTTGAGTATGTCCAAGATGAATGTGTAGACATTTCCCAAAGAACTCAAGCAAATGATCTTCTCAAATATATTCATACTTTTAATTTTGTATTCTATCTACACTTGATGCTACTTCTTTTGGGACTCACGAAGAATTTATCTATGGTTTTACAAAGAAAGGATCAAGACATCTTAAATGCTATCTTATTAGTGAAATCTACTAAGTGATAACTCCAGAAGTTAAGAGATGATGGATGAGATACTTTTTTGAAAAAGGTTTTACACTTTTGTGAGAAGCATGAGACTGACATTCTCAACATGGATGATAATTTGATTTATCCAAGGAGGCCACGAAAAAAACGCACATAAGCAATTTGAATCATTACCAAGTCAATTGCCTTTATACGGTATTAGATATGCAACTTCAAGAGTCTAACGATCGTTTGTTTAATGAGGTAAACTCTGAATTACTCGTCTGCACTTTAACTTTAAGTCTTACTGATTTATTTTGTGAGTTTGATAAAGAAAAATTAGTGAGATTAGATAAATTTTACCTTGAGGATTTTACTTGTGGAGAATGCATATCTCTTGAGAAGCAACTTGACATATATGTCGATAATGTACGAGAAGATGAAAGGTTTGCTAATCTGAAAGATCTTGGAGATCTAGCACGGATGATGGTCAAAACCAAGAAACATCTATCTCATCCTTTAATTTATAGGCTTTTGAAGTTAACTTTAAGTCTGCCTGTTGCGACTGCTACTGTTGAAAGATGTTTTTCAAGAATGAAGATTGTGAAGACCGTACAACGGAATCGCATCGGTGATCTGTTTCTTAGTAATTGTCTCGTTTGCTATATTGAAAAAAATATATTTGAAAATGTAACAAATGAAATGGTCATCAAAAACTTTCAAACTATGAGTGCACGTAGAATTCATTTATAAATGTATTTATTTTTATAGTTATAAACTATATTTTTAATCTATTTATTTTTCTCCGGTCAATGAAATTTCTGACTCCGCCACTGTGAAGAACACAGTTTTATATCTCACTATTTAAACAGAAGAGTCAGTGTTACTCTAGCAAGAAGAAGTGTATCGTTTATAGGTGAAATAAGCTTCCAACAACATCTCTTTCCTACTCTCAAATAGAAAAAAGAATTAAGGCACTAAACCAAAAAGGTAAGGCATATAAATCATTATAAAGACAATATTAAAGCTTTCCTAATGCATAGTTATGATTCAAATATAAACACCATAGTTAAAATAACAATCATATAATTAAACATTCTACATATATAAAGTTAAGAGTAGACTACAAAGCGATTCTAGAGGACTAAGAAGATAGAAGAGAAGCAGAGCCTGCGGTGTTAATTATATTTACACAACTTTTCTATTTTCTAGAATAATACATGAACCATTAAGTTTTTATAGTTTATATAGTACTAGATTATGCCTCACGCAATACGCGAGAATATGTTATAATATATAAATTCAAAATTATGGTATTGTAAGTAAATTATATGTATCGTTATATAACTTTTTATATAATAACTATGAAATTTGTCAACAAATATAAATATGTAAATATCGAATTAGAAGTGTGGTACAGTAAATATATAATTTTATAATATAAAATGTACGAAACTTACTATTATTTATTTTGTAAATTGGACTATTTAAAATATATATAATATATAGATAATTAAAAAGATATGTTAGAATGGTTTATTAATAAGATAAATAATTTTAGTAAATTTAAATTTTAAATATATTTATAAATTTTAAATTTACTAGTTTATATTATTTCAAATACTAACAACATTTAAATTATTTATTTTATATGTTAACATTTTATATATTGCATTTACTTTTTTATACTATATTTTCTTAGAGAAGAAACTAAAAGTAAATTTTTAAAATTAATACGAAATTAAAAACGAATCTCAAATTAAATGAAAATTTATTTGAGAAAAACATGTAAATTATTAAACTAAACATATTTATTTTGAAAAAAATTAAAAATTCTAAATGAATGTTTATATATAGGGATAGTGTAAGTTGCAATATATGTATTTACTATCAAGTAAAATGTATTTTGAAAAAATGCTTTCCCTTTTAATTTATAGAAAATGTGAATTATTAAGTTTTTCAGTTTAATAGTACATAAACTAACAAATTTGTATAGTTTGATATATGTGTTATATTTTCACGTCAACAAAAGTTTTCGAACAAAATTTAAGATGTAAGATAATAACAGTTATATATATAGTAGTTGATACCCCGCGCTATGCGCGGAATTAATTATATTTCATAAAATATAAATTCATATGAAAAATTAAATAAGATGTATATTTAATTTTAAATATGAAATTTATAGTCAAAATCAATATATTAAATATCATATTATAATTATAAAAATAAGTTCTATTAAATGTATAGTTCAATAAAATATATTATTTTTATTTTTCAATAATATAATGAAATATGAAAATGAAAGATGTAAATAAATTATTCATTTAATTACTTTATGTCTTTAGTATATGATAGTATATATATGTAATTTTTAGAAAACAAATCTAAGTTAATTAAATGATACCAAATATATATATATATATATATATATATATATATAATTTCGTTTTACATAATTCATTATTTATGAAACTTTAAATAAATATTTTATAATATTTTTTTATTAATTAGGTATTTATTTGGTTACATGGATAGTAGTAAGAGATATTTTGAATGTGTTTGGCAACAAAGATAATACATTTAGTTATTTTTGAATGTGTTTACCCTAGGATACTAAATCCTAAAAAGGAGAACTAAACCTTAAAATGGGAAAGTTATACCCCAAAATAGGAAAAGAAAACCCTAACATGGAAAAGACAGACCCTATAATGGGAAAAGTAAACCCTAAAATGGAGAAGTAAACCCTAAAATCGAAAAACTAAATCCTAAAAAAGGAAAAGCTAAACCTTAAAAGGATATAATAAACCTTAGATGGAATATCTAAACCCTAAAAGGAAATAATAAACCCGAAAAGGATACATAAACCATTATCTTCTGTTTACAGCTATTTCGCCAATCATGATATACTGACTACTTTAATTTATTTTTATGATTAACAGTTGAGTACTCAAGATATAGTTATACTTTTATTTCTTAAAAATAATTAACCAATTTTAAGGTTAACCAAGGCTCATTTTTATTTTACGAAATAATTAAACCTACTTCTGAATATCATTATACTTTCAAGACCTATTATATGAATCATTACACACTTAGTAAATTGGTTTCACGATACTTCATCACAATTTTTTATATGGACAGTTGCATGTGCGATCATAAAATATTGAATTCTTAGCTATTGCAATCGCAATTTTGTTGTCACAAAAGATCTCAGTAGACTTTCGGTCTAAAATAAAAATTAACAAGTAATAAATTGCGAAGCCATGTTCTATTAATTAATACACATTCCACGTAGATTAGTACTTAATTAAATTAGTGAGCATCGCCAATAAATAGGCCACAATATAGAGAAACCTATACCACAACAAAAATGGATGTCATTCAAATTTTATAAAATATGAGATCGATCTTATAAAAACGGGAGCTATAAACAAATGTTTTATTTCGCTGTACCCGAATCCGGTTCTGGTGAGCATCGCCAATAAATAGGTCACTATATAGAGAAACCTATATATACCACAAGAAAAACAAAGAAGTAGCTATACCACAACAAAAATGGATGTCATTCAAATTTCACTTATCACTTTTCTCTTTATCTTCATCTCTCTCAAACTCCTTTACACAAAATCAAACCGGAAACTTAATCTTCCTCCATCTCCTGGTTACTCTTTACCGATAATCGGCCACCTTCATCTACTTAAGCAACCAGCCCATCGAACATTCCTTTCCATCTCAGAATCCCTTGGAAATGCTCCCATCTTCCACCTCCGTCTTGGAAAAATCCTTTGCTATGTCATATCCTCACATACCATAGCTGAAGAATGCTTTACCGAAAACGACATCGTTCTTGCTAACCGTCCAGAAGACATCATAGGCAAACACCTTGGTTACAACTCCACCATTATGGTTTCAGCACCTTACGGTGACCACTGGAGGAATCTCCGCCGCATCTCTTCGCTTGAGATATTATCGTCTCATAGGATCAGAAAATTTGCATCAGTCCGTAAAGACGAGGTCCAACAGCTCATAAGACTTCTCTCTATAGACTCCATGAACGTAAGACTTTATTCATATACATATATATTTTTTATTATTGTCTTTTTAATGAAAAATATATTCGAACTAGAGGCGTGTCTAATGTTATACGAAAAATATTCCCCTTAGACCCATAAATACATTAAAAGAAAACTGGGACCTGATGATATTAAATATTACATATAACATAATGGTAAGAAATGTAAACAACTGATGGAACTATTGAATTTTTCTTCATAAGATGTTTTAAAATTACTTATTTCATCCAAATATAAATTGTATTGTCTTTTCTCTAGAGAAAATATTTGAATTGTTTCAAAAGTACGAAGAAACATTTGATTATCTATTTAATATGGAGAGAATGAAATCCGTAAATGATGATAATTTGGCAACATTTTATACTAATATTGAAACATCTTTGAAGCATTAAAATCATTCATATATTATTGGGAATATTGTTTTTTGAACTAACAATTTTGAGAGAAGTTTTGCTAAAAGAATGCAAGAGACTCCTTAAAGTGTTGAACCTTTTGAAATTTATGAAAGTTTGTCAACCAAACTCTTGAGTTACTTATCATATTTTGTTGCATATTCCAGTTTCATTTGTCTCTGCTAAAAGAAGTTTTCAAAATTAAAGTTGATAATATTTTATATGTGATCAACTATATCATAAGAAAAATTGAATGACATAGTTATCATATCTATAAAAAGAGAACTTGTGCGGAACATTAAATATGAAAACTTGATAAACAAATTTATTGTAAAAAAAAGGAAGAAAAATTATGTAAGTTCATCTTTTTAGAGTAAAACTTTATCATAAATATATTTTTTGAATATTTAATGTTATTAATTTTAATTAATATTTAAGGACCTATATTTTTTAAATCGCCATAAGTCTCTATAACATTTGGCATGGCACTGATCCGAACCAACAAAAATGCTACGTAACCACTTCTCAAACCTCTCAATTTAAAACCGATTGTAATTCCTCTCTCCAACTTTTATAATTTTTATTAATATTTTATTAATAAAAGTCCCTTAAAAGTCTATAGATGGAGATGCTATTATATTCAATACTAAAAATAATGATTGTGTATACTTTTGAGCCTTTCCTTTCCTGGTGCGTTTTTTGCTAACATTGTCTCTAACAGGACTTTATTGAGGTAGAAATGAAATCATTATTAGCCAACTTGGCATTCAACAACATTAGCATGATGGTCGCCGGGAAGCGATACTATGGTGGCGATGCAGAAAAGAACGACGAAGCAAAACTCGCGAGGGGACTTATATCGGAGGCGGTGGCGAGCCCTGGAAATTTGGCTGATTTTCTGACAATCGTCCGGTGGACAACTAATTATGAGAAACGGATCAAAATTTTGGGGAAGAAATTCGATAGATTCTTGCAAAACCTCGTTGACGAGAAACGTGTAGAAAAAAGAAAAGGTCAAACTTTGATCGATCACCTACTTTCTCTCCAACAAACCCAACCTGATTATTACACTGATGTCAACATCAAGGGACTCATATTCGTAAGTACATATTAATTAATACTCCTTCAGTTTTTTAAAGATTGTCTTTTTATGTTTTTCACATAAATTAAGAAATTTTTGTTTTCCAAACAAATAACATTAATTATTTTAAATCAATCAATAGAAAAAAGTACTGCAATTATTTTATTGGTCAAAAAAATGTCAAACTCATTAAATTTTTGCATTGAAAAGTTAAAATGACATTCTTTTTGAAACAAAAATAATAACTAAAACGTCAATATTTGAAAAACGGAAGGAGTATTTGTCTATGTCGAGGGAGTTTAATTACTTATCAAATGCATATGTATATACCAGGTGCTAATAGCTGCAGGTACAGACACGTCATCAGCGACATTAGAATGGGCGATGTCGAATTTACTAAACTATCCAGAAATACTTGAGAAAGCAAAAGCAGAAATTGATGATAAGATCGGTTTAGACCGTTTAATAGAGGAATCAGACATTGTGAATCTCCCTCATCTTCAAAACATCGTGTCTGAAACGTTACGTGTATATCATGTGGCTCCTTTACTACTTCCTCACTATTCATCAGAAGATTGTAAAGTGGCTGGTTATGATATGCCACGAGGGACAATGTTGTTAACAAATGTATGGGCTATACATAGAAATCCAAGTTTATGGGAAGAACCAGAGAAATTCAAACCAGAAAGATTCGAGAGAGAAGGAGAAACTCAAAAACTACTAACATTTGGGATGGGACGACGAGCTTGTCCTGGAGGCGAGCTTGCGAAGCGGTTAGTGACCCTAACTCTTGGGTGTTTGATCCAGTGTTTCGAATGGAAGAGAGTTGGTGATGAACTTGTAGACATGACTGAAGACCAAGGGGCCACTATGCCTAAAGCTATTCCGTTGCGGGCTATGTGCAAGGCACGTGCCATTGTTGCTAAAATAAAGTGATTGTATTCACTTATTATAAGAAGGATACATTGTTTTAAGATTATCTAAGTTTTTGAGTGAATAAAATAAGTATTAAATTTAAACGTCGTCTGTATATACCCTAAGTAACCACTACGAGTCATGTGCAAAACGCGTTGGAGATAGAGATTCTTAATCTTTCTCAAAAGTAAGTAATACTGTCAAATAATCTAATTACCTAATTTTTTAATGGGTCTAATGCATAGCACCAACTTTAATTGTCTTAAAGAAATGATTTCGCAATTCCAAACTAGGGAATAATCAATCATTGGTCTGGACCAATATGATAATTCTTTCTCAAGTATGGAAACCATTAGACCACGAAAATTTGGTTACGTTCGTTTTAAATGTTTCTGTATGTTATGTTAAAGTAAATGAAAAATCTCAATGCAAAACTTCTATTTATTTTCGTAGGTGAGTGGTTGCTTCTACTTTGCAAGAGAAAAACTTTGCATTGTAAAATAAAGGGTTCCAACAATATAATGCCTTCTTAATTTTTAAAAGAAATATTATTATTATGAAACTAACACATAAACAAAATTTTAATTTTAAAAATTTAGAATCCGAATTGCTTTATAATTCTCAGCTTCATATCCACAAGGTGTAATATACAACTTACAAAGTTTTGAGGTTTATATCTTTCATTTTGTGATTGTTAAATATTTGGTACGTTAGTTAGGTTGATTTTTAGTTTAGAATTTCTTTTAAATTATATTTTAATACTCAGTCTCTCTTAACAATTTTTTTTATATAATTTATAGTTATTATTTCATTAAAACCTCGAATACATCAGAAAAACACTATTTATAAAATTAATATGACTTTTTTCCTTTAGGAAATATAATATATTTTTTGTTTAGTTTTCTTATATAAATGAATGGAATACATGAATTTTAATATTTTCTTTCATACCTATTTATATATAGTTAATTAATTATTAATATGTTACTAAAAAATTAATACACTAAATTATGTTAATTAATAGTTAAAGTTCATGTAGATGATGATTTGGAGCATAACTTCTCTTAATATATATAGACTCTTTAAGTGGGCTTCCTTTTCCCTCCTCCTCGATTGAAACTCAGATCCTTTGCTTTATCACTAAATCCGCTTTGTTGCCTTTGTTTCACTTATCACTAAATCTTCTTGTCCATATCCTCCCTCCTCTCCATTTGTATCTTCTCGTAAAGAAGCTTAGATTTCACTTTTTCCATGTGGGTATCTGACTTTACCATCTCGGCATAGTATCAGATGGCCTAAGGAAAGGCAATCCCATTTCCACAAGTTTCTCAAAATCTTGTCTTGTTCCTTCAAGAGCTTTGAAAGATGTGTGTCTATAAACTTTCTAAGTCTTAGAGTGTCTCTCTCGGAGAGAAGGTTCTTTTATTCTTGTTTAAATGTAAATTATACACTACAAGAAAACAAGCAATTTACTGACAGTTGGCATTTTACTGACATATGTATTGACAGACAACATTCCATCAGTAATTACTCATGGACTATTGACGGTAATTTGATGGCAAACGTCCATAAATAATTCCTTCAATAATAATTGGTGGAATACAATCGTCAATAATCAGTGATGACATTTCTAACGAATTGATAATATGATTTTCAATGTCCTAAAGGGTATCAATTACCCATCATTGTAGTATATATGGGTTTTTAATCCAAATGGGAGTGCACTAACAATCAAGATGCAGTGAATGTTTCAAAGTCAAGCTAAACAGAAAAATGGTGTTTTACTAACAGGTCCTAAGTGCAGTGAACATGGTGGAAGTAAAGTGCATTAACAGAAAAAGAAGCATAAAAGACTAAGATGCAAAACAGAGTAAAAACAGAGAGAGTGAAAGATGTAAACAAATGTGAAGTAGTTCCTGAGGACTAAGGGTAATCAACCAGAGATCCATCCCAATCTACCTAAGCACCTAACATACCTCTAACAACAGTGAGCTATCCCTAGATGATAGTTTCATAAGTAACCAAGTACAGTCCCTTGATAAATGGAATCAACCTAAGCAATCACCAGACCTAGCTCCCGATAACGGTAGACTACCTAGAAGGCATTAAGCAACAACTTATCAAAGCCAAAAAGCCTCCTAAACCTCTAACCTCTTAGGCTGAGATGAATATCCTAAACATCTAAGCGTCAGGTAAGGATTAGCTAATCTCTGAAATTACCTAGTTCCGGACATCATCAATGAATCACGGTTAAGTTTTGAAGAGCCTAAAGGCGCGTTTCAACGGGTCAGGAAGAATACAATCAGCATTACGTGCAGGTGAAACAGAAGGGATTTACAACAACAAGCTTAAGTGCTAAGGACATCACCCTTAGTCTACCCCATCCTCAGGAACTTCAGGAACTATTCACTACTCATGGAAGTAAAAACAGAGAAAACAGAAATCATGACTTCGAAGCTAAACATGCAGATATAAGGTTAAACAGCAAGAACAGCAAGAACATCAAACCCAGAAACTAAGAACAACAAAAAACAGTAAACATAGAGATGATGAACAAAAAAAAACAGAAGATTAAAAGCTTAAAACATAAATCAATATGCACTAGATAAACCTCAACCTAAAGCTAAGCAAGAAACTAAAGAAAAAACAGAAGATTAACTTGAAACTTAAAACAAATCTGGTTTTTACACCAAGAACATGAAGAACAACCAAAGAAAAGAAAAAACCTAAAAAGGAAAGAAAAATAAAGATTTTTGCAAAAGGAGGCGAGTTAGAGCATTTTATATTGTGCAGAGAAAATCACTAAATCGCACTAAAGATAAAGACTAATAATTGCTCGGATCTTGGGTCAGGTCCACTTCAGGAATGAGGTGGTCGGGTTGGAGCGTGTTTGACTCAAGTTGGTAAGTGCAAGATCGATCTGAGCTGGGAACGCTTGAATGAGATCGATCCAGAAGTTGAGCTTGATATTAATCCAACTTGTTCGGGCTTGAACGAGATCGATCTGATGTTGAGTGTCGGGATCGATCCAGAAGTGATGCAGGATTGATCCAGAAGTTGATGCAGGATCGATCTAGAAGTGTGCTTGGATCGATCCAGAAGTGTGCTTGGATCGATCCAGATAGGTGCTGAGATCGATCCAGGGACAGTGGGAATCTCGTTAATCCATTCATGCGCGTCACTAATTAGATGACGAGGCATTTGGCTACCTCGATGTCGGCTTTTCCTATCATTGTGAAGCAGAATTCACCAAGTGTAGTGCTGCGGGATCAATCTAAGATCGATGCAGGAGAGAGCTGAGATCGATCCAGGTAAGTGTTGTGGTCGATCCAGATTAGTGCTAGTCCATTCCACGCTAAGTGCTGCTCCATTCCAGGTTGAGTGTTGGTCCATTCCATGTTAAGTGCTACTTTTCTGAATTCTCGCAAAACCATCCCGGAAACTCTTTAAAGTCCTAAAAAATCTCTAAAATGTGTGCATATGCGAATTCTAATGCAAAAATCCTAAAAATCACAAACTTAATAAAATCAACTATAAATGTGATGTATGCACGCCTAAAGACCTCAGAACTGATGCTAAATGATATATAAAAACCATGACAATTCAGAGTCATCAGCAGGGCTCCGGGTCTCCAACCAACTATGTGATTGTCCCTATCATCGTGTTCTGCATTTTCCCGGATCTTTGAAGTAAGTTTTTCTCCTTGGTGGTCTGCTCTTGTGTCCCTTTCTCCTCCGCATAGACTTTGTAGCTTTGGTTGTCTTAGATCCAGCCGTTTGCAGCCTCCCTTGGTTTTTCCTCCAGTTTCTTCTACCGAGGCTCTTGGATTTGCGCTTGCCTTGGCCTGTTGTCTTTGTTGTGTTTGGTTTGGTCAAATGTTATCTGGTTTGGTTAAGGAAGTTTAGGGTTGGCTTGTGATAGTCTTGTTGCTCTCCCTGGTTAGGTTGTAGCCTTTTGTTGTAGAGTCTTGTTTCATATTTGTTTTCTCCATATTTTATGTTGCGTTCTTGGCTTTCCCATATCACTTTTTTCATTTTTGGATGAACGGAGTTGGCAGCTTGTTTAGCTTTCTCCACTAGATTCATTCAAAAAATTTGCGCGAGATTTGTCGAAATATTATTCGGTGTTCTAGACGCTCTTCATTCGTCTATTCTCTTTTTGACATCTGCAACTTATTAAGCTTCATTAGAGGTTCCGTTCTGCCACCTCAAAGTAGCATAAAGTTATAATTTCAGAAGTTTAACCATTTCAAGTGAGGGCTTCATCAGGTTTTCAGTTTTATTCATTGAATCATTTTGGACGGTTCATCGTTTGTTCCTTCATTTCATGTGAAAAGCTATGGTAATCGATTGGGAACAAGGATTGGGTCATAATTCTCAGTTTAGCTATGTTTTTTACTTTCATATGTATTTTGCATATAGCTCCCGATATGTTGGGATATCTCTCATGAGATTTTAAGCTTTGATAGTTAGAATCTACTAGCTTTGCAATTTTTGGTTGTAAAAAAAACCAATCGGTTATAATAGCATTTTCTTGTGAAAGAAAAGCTTCCGCAAATGGAAAGAAAGCTTTGATTATACATACTCTACTTAAACTTTTTTGTCGATTTATATTTTCTAAAGTATATTTTGCGGGTTTTGACTTATGAAATTTTGAGTTTTGACAATCAAAATTTGCAAGCTTCGTTTGTGTAGTGTTTCGTTTTTGTACCCTCTTTCGGTTATTAATAATATTAAAGATGACAAAAAAAAAATTACAACTACTCGGCCATCAAATTCTATTAAAAATAAATGTAAGATTCACACAATCAACAGTCAAATTCAAACCATAATGTGTATGAAAAAATATTAAAAGGGACTACAAAAATTCTATTTGTTACCAAAGGTTTTGAGCCTAATGGTTTCTTTGTTACTTGTGCAAAAGAAAATCATAGGTTTAAGTTTTTGGTAGGGGTAATATTATAATTAAAAATAGGGAAATTTCTTGAAACACCATAAAAAAAATGTTCAAATTTCAAAACTACCCTACACTCCCAAAAGTTTCAAAAATACCACACACTCTCAAATGTTCTAAAAATATCACAAATATAAAAAGTGAATTTTAAGGGGTTTAGAATTTAAAATTTTTGGTTTGGGTTCACTAAATAGAGTTTAGGATTTAGTTTTAAAGGGGGTTGGGTTTGGTTTTGGGGTTTTAAGGTTTAAATTGAAGTTCTAAAGTTATTTTAAATTTTGTGGTATTTTTGGAACAAAAACATTTTTGTGGTATTTTTGGAATTTTTGGGAGTGTGTGATATTTTTGGAATAAACCTAGTTTTTGGTGGTATTTTTGAGAATACTCCTAACTATATATATATATATTTCTCCATCCCATTGATGTTGGCTGAACATAAGGATGACGATTCAGGTTTTGTGATGTAAACTCACAGAAATTTGGGTTTGATTCTCGTTTAGAATTTGAAGCACGACTTTTGGGTTAATGGATTATGGGTTTATCTCAGATATTAACATGATATGTAGGTGTCTCACGATCTTGCACATCTATAAAATTGGTCGGGTTCACCCGGATCACACTAATCAGAAGGAACAGAAAAATTATTTGTTTCTCTTCAAACTATTATAGTTAGGGTAATAGCAATGAATAACATCGAAATACTCTAAACTAACCAGTACAACTAGGTGCACCTTCTCTAGCCATCCACAATATACGATATATCCATTATACCTTTCTCCTCCTTTTGTTTTTTGTGTCGAGATATTCTAATTCTTTTTTTGTTAGTTTCACCAAAAAAATTTTCTAATCTGATTTTTTGTGTGGCAAATTTGCTTTTTTATTACTTATATGGAGTTCAGGTTTAGGATTTAAGGTTTATATTTTGGGATTTTTGGTATATATTTTGGGATTTTAAGTTTATATTTTGGAGTTTTGGGTTTATAATTTGGAGTTCAGGGTTTTTTCATGTTTAAGGTATATATTTTGAGTTTACGGTTTAGAATTTGATGTTTAGAGTTAATATTTTTAGGTTTAGATTTTATGGTTTATACTTCGGATTTTATGGTTTATACGTTGGGGTGTAAGGTTTTAGAGTTTATTTTAGAGTTTAGGGTTTATATTGTGGAGTTTGGAGTTTATGTTTGGGGTTTACGTTTTATGTTTTGAGGCTTAGGGTTTATGTTTTGGGTTTTAGGATTTATACTTTGGGTTTAGGGTTTAATTATGTTTTGGGTTTAAATTTTTATATTTAGGGGGTTTATAGTTTGCATATATAGGTTGTCTGACTACTATTTTTAAGTAGTCCGACTATTTCTGAGTTTATATTTGACTAATCAAATGCACTATTCATTTTAAATATATATATACATTTTAAATATTTTTAATCATGTTAGATTCAAAAAAAAAAAAATGTGTTTTCTTACCAACATTGTGTAACTTTAGCTAGTTTTTGTATTTATAGTGGGAGAAATTTACAAAAATACAAAATAAATAAAAAATAAATAAATAAAAGAAAGAGAGGGAGCATGTAGTAGGTGTTGGAACTCATTTTTGACAAAGTGTCTTTTACTAAAATTCAAGTAAATTTGAATGAGAAATTAGACAGCTAGGTGAAATAACTAGCTGGAAAGACTAGTTAGCTCAGTTAGGTGAGTAGCTAAGAGAGCTAAACTAGCTTAAAAGACTATCTAGCTCAATTTGGTGAGTAAAAGGATAGCTCAACCAAACTCAGTGAGTTGAATGATTACAAATTTAGGTGGAGGGACGCGTCAGCTAACACTCAAGCTTAGTGAACTAAAGAGTGAAGTAGATTACGAGTGAAAAATCACAAAGCGAACAGTCAAAACAGTTGGCCGAATGGGCACCAATTGAAAAGGTGCAACAAAGGAGTGTTTCTTTTCACAAAAGATCACATCCTTTCATGCGAAAAAGTGCATTGACCAAAGGTCACATGATGCCTCTTCGCCTACTATAAATAAGTGGCTCCCTCCATTCATTTTCTTCATCCGATTTTCGAACTCATTAAACAGAAAACAAAGCGGTTTTCGTTTCTTGACAGAAAATGAATAAATACAGTCTCAATAAATTCACAGTTCCTTTGTCTCAAGAGTATTTGCAGGATATTAAATTCTATGAGGTTTCGTTTAAGAGGAAAGCTTAACGAAGATATCCACGGTTGTATCCTGGGATTCTGAATCGCGGATTTTAAGAATTAAGGAAAGAGTTTCGACTCGACTCCGTCTTTTCTAATTCGCAGCATTTTTTGAAACGGTTTTAATTCAGTTCGGTTTATCGGTTCCTACAGTAGAGAGTGCATCAACAGCGCGTGGATAAAATGAAAGATAAAAACGAGATATACGAACTATATTGATTCCTAAAAACTAATAATATACTGCATTGATTATATACTTAATATTTGGTCTATTTTTGGTTTTCTAGCTAATTGACTCTTATAGTTAAATAATTTACGTTTAATTTTGATACTCTTACAGCTGAGACAATTGATCGTGAGTTGGACACATAAAAAGAAGCATCTAAGTGATCTAAGTCATGTGATGTTGAACAACGACACTGAAGACGAAGCCACACGTAATACGTTTCGAAGTATTTTTAAAGATATCGATATCATGCATAAACACCAGCATATAAACTAAACAAAAATTTTGAACGGATTTTATAAAAATATAAATATAAGATTTTCTTATTTGGTACACGATTCTACAGCTAGCATATCAATTACAAAATATTTGAATTATTTTTACTTGTTGGTTTTAATAATATACAATAATTACGTAGAACTATTTGTTACATATAATAAGGCTGGATGGTCTCTTGTATAAGACATATAAATCATAAGTTTATTTAGTATGTGGCACGTGCCACAACTTATTATAAAGTAGACCAGCCCCTTAGTTTAAGACCACAAATTATATAGAGATTTTAAAGGACTAGTCTAAAACTTTTTTTTTTGAAAGAAGGTAAATACAATTAATAAAAAGTTTTTACATTGCAAAGCTTAGCAAACATTTTTTTTAAGCTTTCAAAAAAAGATAAAAAAGAGCGCTATTGAAATAGGGTGAAATTTCTAGATTTTCAAGAGTGATTAGCAAACCAAATTTGGAGCAAATTGTGGAATCCTTTCCTGTTGATCTTGGCTAGAATTGTATTTCTAATACATCTATCAATTAGCTTGAAAGTTGTATTTGCATCCACCGGAGGGGATTTGTTGTGAAGCCTTGAATTTCTTTCTTGCCAAATAAGGTATAGTGAAGCTTGAGTTCCTATATTTGCTAGTAACCTAGCATGACATGAAGGTAGTTGCTGTGGTAGGAAGAGTAAATCATTCCAAGTCAAGACTTGATGATTGTTTAATCCGAGTCTTTGGAGAAGCTTGTGCCAAATAACAGAAGCAAATTGGCAGTGAACGAAAAGGTGATCTCTGGATTCATTTGAGACACCACATGTGAGGCATAGAGGACTAGTATTGATGCCCCAGGAAAGTAATCTGTTTCTAGTTGGTAATCTGTCTTGTTGAGCCACCCACACCATGAAAGCATGTTTAGGAGTGGAACCCTTGAACCAGACAATCTTAGCCCAAGACAGAGTAGGTCCTCTTGGTCTTATACTTTCCCAGGTTAGAGATGTTGAGAAATCTTCATTTGTAGAGAGAGGAATACACCAAATGTATGAGTCATCACCTGCAGAAGGAGTAGGAGGGGTTTCCCTTAGCAAAGAAGATATGAGATGAGATAGGATGGGGTTTCTTTTTCTTGCAGAGGGAAGAATCCAGGAGCCAGAAAAGGATACTTCTGCCACCTTAGCATTAATGCTTATTCCAGAGGTAATGGGGCCTTGAGAGCCTAGGAGTTGGTGTAGGGATGAGGATCCATTTGCCATCCAAGTATCAAACCAGAAGCTTATTTGCATCCCATTACCTATTTTGGTCTTGACAAATCTGTGTGCCAAAAATCTGGTTGCCAATAGTGATTTCCATATCCAAGAATCAGAAACTGTTGGTTCAATGCACCAAAAGTTTCTGTTCTGCAGCCTTGAGTCTTTATTCCAGGCAACCCATAGTGAACCACTTTTTGAAAAGAGAAGCCACACAAGTTTAAGTAACAGAGTGTTGTTCCGAAGCTTCAGGTCTCGTAAGCCTAGACCTCCTTCAGCATATGGAAGGCAGAGAGATTTCCAGGCAACCTTTGCTCATCTTAATTTAGTAATCTCACCTGTCCAAACAAATCGAGAACATAGACTCTGAATCAATGTTATGCAGTTAACAGGCAATTTAAAAGCTGAGAACCAGAAGTTTAAAGTGTTGTAAATAGTTGTTTTGATGAGTAAGAGTCTGCCTGCAAAAGACAGAAATTTATTAGCCCAATGATTAAACTTAGAAGCCAATGAATCCAACAAAGGGTCATAATCTGATTTTTTTTCAACTTTCGATGCATTAGAGGCAGTCATAAGTATCTAAAAGGAAAGGTTCCAGAAATGAAACCAAGTTGAGTCATCTGAGCAGATTCTATAGGACTCAATCCTGCAGTATAAAGGGCTGATTTTTCCAGATTTAACTGAAGGCCTGATAAAATGTAGAAAGATTGAAGGGCTTCCAATATAGCCTTTGCAGAGCTGAGTCTCCCATCAAACATAATCATAACATCATCAGCAAATGCTAGATGTGAAATTCTAAGATTTTCTGCTTTAGGATGAAAGCCTATTTGACCAGAATCAAAATGAGAATCAATTAGAGAAGCAAAGAACTCCATAGAAATAACAAAAAGAAGGGGGGATAAAGGATCTCCCTGTCTTAGGCCTTTGGTTCCTTTGAAGAATCCACACATCTGTCCATTTACATTTATTGAATAGGTTGTAGTGGAAATACATTGAAAGATCCATTTGACAAATTGGGGTGGGAAATCAGCTGCTTCTAGAACAGTCACCAAGAAATACCAGTTAACTGAATCAAAAGCTTTCCTAAGATCAACCTTTAGAATCCTCCTTTTTGATATTCTTTTCTGGTTAAAGCCTTGTGCCATTTCAGAGGCAAGAAGAACATTCTCAATCAACATTCTTCCTTTAACAAAGGCTGACTGGTATCTTGAAATCATCTGAGGCAGAATCTTTTCTAGTTTCTTGGCCAATAATTTTGAGATCACCTTGTAGATTACATTGCACAGAGATATTGGTATAAAATCTGTGATTCTAGTCTAACACTTTATTAATGACAGAGTAATCGTAATCAATGTAATGGCAGTAATTAGTGTGATTAGTTTTGGAAAGAGTGATGGATTTGCGAGTTAGATACCCCATACATAGGGCTTTATGTAAACAAACACTTTTTCCCAATAAACTGAAAATAACAATATTATAGTTATGGATCAAAGACTAATAATTAGATTTGTGTACACATGCATTATGGACATGACATTGATAACATCATGTACATACGCATCGTGGGCATGACATAGTATAGACGACGCGGTGCGTAAAATGTATTAGTGTGTTCATGACGATGATAATTAGTATCTTGTATACACATTATGGACATAACACTGATAAACATTGTGTACACAACATATCGTAGACATGATGTTGTATCATTCACGCGTTTATACATGCTAAAGGTTATAATTGAAAATAATAATTTATCTTTCAATAAATAAATTAAATCCACCAGTAGCCAAAAGTATTTATTTTACCATTAATTTAGTATAAAGCCCATTAGAGAGAGTGGAAGTCTCCTTCAAAAGAAGCAACTAAGGGATGTGATCTTGAACAATGACACTGAAGACTAAGCCACATGTAATACGTTAGAAGAGTTTTTTCAAGTTTTTCTTTCACAAATCATTACTTCTCAATCCTCGATTCTGAAGAATGAGAATGAACAGGGGAAACCAAAACCCTTAAAAGTCAGGCTTTTGACACCTCTTCTGTCATTAAGACTATCGAGAGAACACTCGTCGAAAAAATCTTGAATCTGGTATAGATAATATGGACGTTAATATATTCCAATTAGATAAGGATCCAAAGAAAATAAAATTCCTAAATATATGGGAAATATAAAATTCGACTTAATCTTTTAGGAAATTACATATCTTATCGGAATTGGGAATTCTGATTTCCTATAGGGAATATAAACACTCCAGGTCTATAAATACAACTCTCCCTCAAAGGTTTAAGGCATTCGAGAATCCAAAATTTCTTGAGCAACACAAGATAATAAAAGCTAGAGAGCTCAAAAAAAGTCTCAAGACAAATACGGCGTTATTTTGAGAGATTCTTTTGTTAGTTTTTATTAGTGTTGTAATTGATCCATTATCTTTATATATCAATAAAGATAAACAATTTTTTCATTAAGTCTAAAGTAATACCAGTCGAATTTCTAAAGGGCACAAGGAGTAGGTTTGAAAAAAACCCCAAAAATTGGTATTAGAGCTCTAGGAAGAGCAGAATTCCGCACTGTGCAGGTAGGCGATTTCATATATGGAAACTAGATTTGGACCGAGAAGTTCGATGGTAAAAGGGATTTTGACTTATGAAAATACAAGACAAAAGATTCGTCAACTCAAGAAGGAGACTGTTCTTCTAAAGTTTTAGAAGAATTGGTGTCTAAAAGGAGCAAGGAAGATTCCATGGTGGAATCAAAGGGATATGTTTCTAAGAAGTCTGATTTCTGGGAAAAAGCAGCACAAGAAGAGATGGACTCTCTTCAGAAGAATCAGACTTGGGTTTTGATTGAAAAACTAGTCAATACAAAGCTAGTAAGTTGCAAGTGGATCTTCAAATTACAACCAAGGATTCCATGAGTTGAAAAACAAAGGTACAAAGGCTAAGTTGGTTGCCAAAGGTTTTTCACAAAAAGAAGGGAGTGTTATTTTACACAAAATACACACAAGTCAAAAACCAGTAGATATTCTAACTAATGTACAAAAGTTTGCTCTCTGATGTGATCTCCTCCAAGTCAGGTAAGCAGGAAGATGCTCTAGGTAGCTCCACTTCTAGGGTCTCAACCTCGCAGAGACATAAAACAAGTTAATTTTTGGATAAGGAGAAGTGGGAAAACTCAATAAAAAGAGTGATGGAAAGTTACCTGGAGAAAAAGAAAAGTCGAGGAGCATGTCAAGTTAGAAAGGATATGGAAAAGGGAAATGATTTCACAGGTTAGTGAAATCAAAAGGAAGGAAAAGAAGATCGGATGAAAGGAAGATCTTACTGAAGCTCAAAAGGGTCGCGACAAGGAAGAAACTCACCGGAAACTCTATGGACTTTGGAGATGAGT
The DNA here is from genome assembly GCA_900406425.1 of Iberis pinnata. Lineage (NCBI taxonomy): Eukaryota > Viridiplantae > Streptophyta > Magnoliopsida > Brassicales > Brassicaceae > Iberis > Iberis pinnata. The sequence goes on along the minus strand of OVBE01001271.1, from coordinate 17,544 downwards.
TGAGTTGGTCAGCGCGAGAGAAGGAAGAAGATGAAGCCAATGATTAGGGTTTGTTGACTCAAACCTGCACATGGGCCAAAGAAGATATGGACCGAATTGAGTTAAAAATTCGATTGGGCTTTTGGCAGAAAAGTGCATGAGCCTCATAAAGAGATGGGCCAAATTTGGCTGGGCCTATTTTGGGATTAAGAAGTTGGGCTAGAGCTAAGGAAATTGCTTAAAGACTCAAATCTAATTTGGATGAGAAAATTAAAGTCCAATGTGGAGTTTGTAGATAATATGGACATTAATATATTTTAATTAGATAAGGATCTAAAGAAACGGAAATTCCTAAATATATGGGAAATATAAGATTAGACTTAATATTTTAGAAAATTTTATATCTTATCAGAATTACAGGGAATAGGAACACTTCAGGCCTATAAATACGACTCTCCCTCAAAGGTTTAAGGCATCCGAGAATCCGAAAATTCTTGAGCAACACAAGAGAATAAAAGCTAGAGAGCTCAAAAAAATCTCATGACAAATATGACAATATTTTGAGAGATTCTTTTGTTAGTTTTTATTAGTGTTGTAATTGATCTCTTATCTTTATATATCAATAAAGAAAAACAGTTTTTCCATTAAGTCTAAAGTAATACCAGTCGAATTTCTAAAGGGCAAAAGAAGTAGGTTTGAAAAAACCCCAACATCCGGCAACTCAATTGGGAAAAATCAAAACAATTTGACCAATTTCTCCATCAGTTTGGGGTTGCAGAGGAAGAGTCAAGGGATATGAATTAGAAGGTGGCAAGTTTCAGTTCAAGTTTTTAAAGGAGGAAGACTTGAAACATGTTCTAGCAAATCGACCATATCATTTTGATGGTTGGATGGTGCCGCTAGAAAAATGGATCCCAACAATAAGAAGAGATTTCCCCTCCCAAACCATTTTCTGGATACAGATATAAGGTGTTCCAGAGATCTATCAAGCTCAAGAAATGTTAGATGTAGTGGGTTCAGAAGTTGGTAAGATCATTGACTACGATGTTCATGATAGTAGGGTTAAAGTGGCTATGGAGTGTAGGAAGCCACTCCTCTTCTCTCGAGAATTGGAATTTGAAAATGGCGATGTAATAAGGGTACGTTTGTACTATGAAAAGCTGCACCATTTTTGTTCTAAGTGTATCCGGATTACACATGAAAAAAATTTAATGTCCAGATTTAGTGAAAAAAAAAAAAAGATCACCAGAATGTGAAGTTGGTAACAGATGAGGTGAAGGAAGTTTCCAATCCTCAATATCCATTACCAAATCAACCAAATGGTGGAGAAGGAACAAAGAAGTTTTAGGATCAGTGTAAATTGGGACATCACGTATCCAGACGAACAAAGTCTCGGCAAAACGGAAGCCTTTCGTGGATGAGAAAAACTCAGAGATGGATACTAGTGTTGCTGGAACAAAAGGTTGGGTGCTTCAGAATTTTGGCACATCAGAAATTCAGCGATCACCGTCGATTGTAGAAGGAAGTTCCGTCTTATCGAAGAAGTCGAGAATGATTCTGGTGTCGGAAAAAGAGGCTCTCACTTCTCAGGCTTTAGGTGGTATGGGCTTGATTGACGAGAGCCCACCACAAAAGATGGCCCTTGCTGTTTCGGATCGAAGGATCAATGAAGAGATTGGAGACAGGGCTAAAGCCCTCTTTGAAAGCTCAATAAATCAGAATGTGGCCCAACAGTTACAGCAAGTGTGAGATTCAATGATTTCTAGTGATATCGAAACACATATTGGGAGCCACATGAACAATGGGACACTTAATAATCAGTTCAGCGATCAAATTTTCTCTCAATTTGGGCCTTTCGATAGCCCAATGCTTGTTGGGCATGTCACAAACCAGCGATCCTTTCATGAATACCGCATGGACATTACTGAAATAATATCCCTCTAAAGGGATTTGTGGGAACAGAGGTGAAAAAAATTAATAAGACACATAGCAGATTTGAAAAGGCTCTGAATCCACGAAAGAAGATTGGTCATAACACTTTTAAGGGTGCAAGCCTTCAGAAACAAACGGCGTGTTTAACAAGTAAGCCAGACCTTGTTACTGATTTAATCCCATTACACTCAAAGATGGATCCTGCAGAATGAAAAAAGTTTGAGGATAGCTAGATGGTTGAAGGAAAACCACCGGTGGAAGGTTTGAATGATCTTGAGCTAGAATTGTCAAGGAGCTGGTAGCTTCTTGGCAATTCGGAGACTACGGGAGTTTCAGCAGATGTTATTCACATGAGTCTTGTTTTTAATGGAGACCAAACAACCGCGAGAATTTCTTCAAGATATTCAAGCTCATCTTTCTTTACAGTAGACCCTATTGGTCCTAGAGGGGGATTAGCCCTTCTAGCTCTTACTTCTTTTTAAGTTGTTGTTTTATCTTGAAATAAAAATGTAATCGACACTATGATTACAGTTGAAAGTAATAATTTTTTGTCTCTTTTTTATGGTGCACCGGTTATCTCAAATTGCGATCGAGTTTAGGAACATTTAAAAAAAAACTTCCTCTTTATGTTTTTCCCCCTGGGTCCTTATTGGCGATTTTAATGAAATTTCATATAATCATGAAAAAGGAGGAGAAATTTGGAGTAATATCTCCTTCCTTGATTTTAGACTCTTGAAACAATTTTGTGGAATAGTAGATTTTCCTTTTAAAGGAAAAAGTCTGTCATGGGTTGGGAGACGAGGTGCGACTATCGTCCGATGTCGGGTGGATCGGGGTATGGGGAATGAGGATTGGCATGAATGTTTATCCCATTAATTTATCAATTATCTTAGCTTTTACGGTTCCGATCATCGTCTCGTTCTGCAATGAGTCAGTTCCAAATGCTGTAATGGGTCAAAACATTTTCGTTTTGACAAAAAATGGGTAATAAAACCGGAATTTAAGAACATTGTGAAATCTAGTTGGTTAAAAACTAGATCTAAGACCTATGAGAGTCTTACTATGAGAATCAAGACTTATCGTGGACACATCTCACGATGGAGACATAAGGAGGTGATAAACTCGGGTGAATTAGTTAAGGATCTCAAAGCGCAGCTTGAGAGAGCACACTCAGATGATGCTTTCACACATGAGATACCTCGGTTGACAAAGGATTTACATATTACTCTGGCAGCTAAGGAGTTGTACTGGAAGCTGAAAATTTGAGTTCAATGGTTAAGAAGGGCAATGAATCGGAATTTTGGACTCTGAATTGATACAGGATAATGGTTAGACAAAGAGTACCCTGAATGAGACCAATATATGTCTCATCCCTAAGACGGAACGACCTCAAACAATGAAGGAATTCAGACCGATCAACTTATGTAATGTAAGCTATAAAATTTTATCCAAAGTCGTTTGTCAATGTTTACAGAAGGTACTACCGCGTATCATATCTAAGACCCAATCGACTTTCGTTTCTGGGCGATCGATTACTGATAATGTTATGTTAGCCCAAGAGGCTTTCCATGCTCTACGCTCCCAATATAGTTATCGTAAGGGTTTTATGGCAATTAAAACAGATATGAGTAAAGCTTATGATCCAATGGAATGGAGTTTCTTAAGAATACTGCTGCGCAAATTAGGTTTTGCAGAGACTAGGATACATTGGATTATGTCATGTGTTACAATAGTATCTTATTGCGTTCTTTTAAATGGATCGCCGAAGGGTCGAATAATTACCATCCAGAGGTTTACGTCAAGGGGGGCCCCTTTCTCCCTATCTCTTCATCCTCTGTACGGAGATACTTATTGCAAACCTCTAAAAAGCAGAAACAGCTGGAAGACTGGACGGAATACGGATGGCAAAAGCATGTCCCCCTGTGTCCCATCTTTTATTTGCCGATGACAATTTATTCTTTTGTCGAGCTATGCTAGCACAATGTCAAGAAGTAGATAAAATTCTACGCCTATATGGAGAGGCTTCTGGACAACGGATAAATTTTGAGAAATCAACAGTTATCTTCAGAAAGTCTTTCCCGGTTCAGGACCGTTAACTCTTAAAAACACGTTTAGGAATTTATACTGAAGGTGGCAAGGAAAATTACTTAGGTATACCTGAAAAATTACAGGGTTCGAAAGCCCAGATTTTTGCGTATGTGAGGGAGCGTTTAAATTCCCGGATAAATGGTTGATCTTCACGATTCTTATCAAAAGGGGGAAAAGAAATATTGATTAAGTCAGTGGCTCAAGCTATGCCAACTGATGTGATGTCATGTTTTTCTCTACCTATGACACTGCTGACAAAGCTGACTAGTGCCATCGCAAATTATTGGTGGAGTACTTCTGGGAACTCGTGAGGAATATAGTGGGTGGCATGGCAAAAACTATGTTTACCAAATAAATGGGGAGAACTTGGTTTTAAATCACTTCAATTATTTAACAAAGCTTTGTTGGCAAAACAATTATGAAGATTGTACTCATTGTCAAACTCCCTAATTGCCCGGGTTTGTAAGGGACGTTATCATAGAGACTGTTGTGCTCACCAGACACCAAAACCCACTATACCCTCGTATGGCTGGCGTAGTATTTTGGAATCAAAATCGCTTTTAACCAAAGAGTTGTGTAGTATAATTGGATCAGGATGTCACACCAGAGTTTGGCAAGATCCATGGCTACCGGGGGCAAATCTGCATCCAACACAGAACCGTCTTCTAGGAACTCCCCTGAGTTGAATGTATCTAACTTATTGATACCAAATAAAAATCAGTGGAACTTACCTCTAATCCATGATCTAATTAGAGGCGAAGACATTCCAGCTATTTTGGCGATCCGACCCTCATCCTCAATACAGGATCAGTTCTGTTGGCATTTTACGAAGTCGGGTTGTTACTCAGTAAAATCTGGCTATGAGTTAGCATTATCTTTGTAGAACAATCACACAAATGGCTGGCCAGTTTTGCCATCAATAGCTCATTTGAGTGTTGCAGTGTGGAATCTTTCTGCTCCTTCAAAATTGAAGCATTTTCTATGGTAAGTATTATCATGAGCAATCGCTGTAAATGAACAATTGCTAAGCCGAAAGCTGCGGGCAAATAACATTTGTGCTAGTTGCGGTGCTGATCGGGAAACCATAAATCATGCCATATTCATATGTCCTCCAGCTTTACAGAGCTAGGCTCTTTCTCAAATTCCGACGCCAATCGAGATCTTCCCATCGGAAAAGCTGCTTGAAAACATGCAGTACCTGCTAACCGGTGCTGAGAAATCACCTTCCCACAAGATATTCCAAATGTTTCCCTGGTTGATCTGGTATATTTGGAAAGAAAAAAATGCGAGGTGTTTCAATAACTCTACTTGGAACCCAACAGATATCATAGATTTAGCCTCTAAGGAAGCAAAGCAATGGCTATCAGTCAATACAGGAGATGACTCAATGCGAATGCCTATAAACCTTGAGACAAGGGTTTTATCTACGAACATTCCGAGTTTGGTGGATTGGTGTAGCTTTGACGGTTCATGGAAAATGGCAAACCCAATAAGTGGTTTAGGATGGTATGTGCCACAGTTCTAAATCGTATCTAAACTGTTCGGCTGTGTGGGAGTTAGATGTGTCAAATCACCGTTACATACCGAATTGCTCGCTTTTAAGTGGACGCTCAAATGTTTATCAAACATGGGTAGGACATGCGCGTTATTCATCACTGATTCGATCGAATTAGTCAATTTGCTTCAAAACCGGACGATTGGCCGGTTTTCTCAACCGAATTAGCAGATATCAAACAGCAGAAGAACACCATCCCCCAGTTTGAAGTGGTACATCGGAGTAGGAGCTGGAATACATATGTTGATTACCTTGCAAGATCTGCCCGAGAACGAAATATGCTATCATCCTATGTTGACGTATCACCACCGAGTTGGTGCTCTGCCATCCCTTCTTTGTCTTAATTTTATTTTTTATTTTCATTTTTTTCGTTGTTAAAAAAAAAAATAGGAGCATATAAACTAAACAAAATTTTAAACGAATTTTCTAAAGATATAATGCTTGAATTGAATTACACTGATCACATAGTTCATGATAATAGATTGATAAATACAAAGGGATTTTGTTTAGAAATCTGATCTAGTTTAGATGAATAAATGTCTTTGATTGTGGGAGTATTATCTTAGATGTTTATGAACTTATCAAATATAAACTTAATGCATGTTTGAATTATCTAAATACAACAAGATTTGTCTTTAGTAATTGGAACATAGGGATTTAATATTTTGAGAGAAGATTAATTTGTAATTATCTTTTGAGTTGAGAGCTAATTTCATAATTAATCATTGCATGATAATCTGAGCTGTTGAACCTGAATGTATGTGGATTTTCTAACACCTATCGCTTTTATCTTATTGTTTACGTTACTTTTATATTTTTGCACTTTTACTCATTTGTAGTCTCTTACAAACAAACATTTATTTTGTCCCTGCTAAATTTGATTATAAGATTAATAGTGCAACATTGGTCTCTGTGGATTCAATCCCTAATATACTACTGTGTTTGTTGTGCACTTGCAGTGAATATATCTAAGTTAAAACCTGAGTGTATCAAGTTTTTGGCGTCGTTGCTGGAGACTAATTATGTTTCCTATTAGTTTAAAATTAGAGTTTAATGTAGGAAACTAAGTTTTTCTCTTTCTCTTACTTTTTGTTTTTGTTATATATATATATAAATATATATATATATAAGTGATGGCAATGGATTACAATGATTGGCTACAGGAGCAGGAAGACACATTCGAAGAGAACATTCAGGATGAGTTATATGAAGAGGAACCATTCGATGAGAACGTGCTTACCCTAGAACAAAAAGTAGAGTTGGATTATCTTGAAATAGAGTATCCAACACTACCAAAGAGAGTTATAGCCGGGACACTTCGACTAAACATCCTCTTACAATGAGCAGCACTTGAGGGAAGACTTTTGTGTGTCCAAAGCCTTTACACTCATGACATTTGATTGATTCCTTTTTCTTGGTATTTGGACAGTCAGATTTGAAATGCATGAATCCTTAACATTCATGACACTTGACTTTTGATCGTCTAGGTGTTCGATGATTGTATGATCTGAAGTCAGATTTCTCGTCAACATCATCATCAAACTTTTGAGCTCCTACAAACTTGTTGAAATACTTTCTCACCATCATTCCAATAGCTTCTTCAAGATCCTTAACTAGTTCTTTTTTTCTTGACTATTAATGCTACTCCTTTTCCTTTATCACTTTTTTAGAAAGATCAAGTTCATGAACATGCATCATGTCTAAAACCTTGTCGAATTTCATATCATCCGACTCCTTGGCAATTTGGATGGCTGATTTCATTGACTTAAATTTATCAGGAAGACTTCAAAAAATTTTCTTGACCAGTTTCTTCTTCTTGTAATGTTTTCCTAGGACCTCTGATGCGTTTGCAATTGATGAGATTTTACCACGATCACCATTTATGTTGTTAACCAAAGCAGATTGGGATGATCTTGATGCCATTGGTGGAAGGAAGAATGAGAAACCATAAGCTATTAGATTGTAGAGTAGAATGAAGAAGTGGTTTGTGACAACCAACCTCACATGCGTATAAGTATACCCTAGTAGATCAATCAAATCTCGTGATTGAATTCAGAGTAAATGAAAAATGCGATCTCCTTGAATTTCAAATCGATTATAAAACTTGCCAAAAACCATCTGAAAGATACAATATGGATGATATGTTGATAAAAAAAGAAATAAAACAGCTAAAGAAGTTGGATCTGAGGAGAATATCAAATGAAATTATCTTGATTACATCATCAGACCTCCGGTTGGACCTCTCGAGGCAGAGAGAGAACTAGGTCAAATTCGTATTTTTCATGTTTATTGTATCTTTTTGTCACATTAATCTATGGACCACAATGGGCCGGTCCAGTAAATCATACTCCATAAATAGGAGAAAATGCACTCGCTATGCGAGCAGCCATATTTATTGTATCTATTGTTTGAATAAAATTAATATGTTTTGTGAATTTTTTTAATATAAGCTTGTGTAAATTAAGTGAAGAAACAATAAAATACAATATGGCTTGAAAATAATATAACTCACTTCATAAAGTTTATCAAGTATTTTGACAAAAGTAACAAGCCCCTGTCAAAAGAGTGTATTCATATATGACTACAGAGTCCAACTTTGTCTTAATGATCAAAGAGTTTCCATTATTCAAAGATATATAAATATTGTTCTTGAAGTATAATATACAGCCATGTGGCACCTTAAATTGTATTGTATGAAGAAATCGACAGAATCAAATTGGTAAGATTTACGAAGATCAAAAATATATAGAATATTGTAGAATATATTAATACTGATGATTAGAAAATTTAGTATTATATAGTAAAAATATTAACGGTTATACTTGATAATAAATATAATTTATTTATCTACTATATAAACTAAGACATTAGTTGTGTAAGAGTAATAATAGATTATTTTCCGAACAGTTGTGTGTTCTTGTATTTATTAATTTAGATGTGAAAAACGAGTTTGTATATTCTGCAGNATATTGTTCTTGAAGTATAATATACAGCCATGTGGCACCTTAAATTGTATTGTATGAAATCGACAGAATCAAATTGGTAAGATTTACGAAGATCAAAAATATATAGAATATTGTATAATATATTAATACTTATGATTAGAAAATTTAGTATTATATAGTAAAAATATTAACGGTTATACTTGATAATAAATATAAATTTATTTATCTACTATATAAACTAAGACATTAGTTGTGTAAGAGTAATAATAGATTTTTTTCCGGACAGTTGTGTGTTCTTGTATTTATTAATTTAGATGTGAAAAACGATTTTGTATATTCTGCAGTAAAAACAAAAAAAAGAGTAATATTGTTTCATGTACCGTGGATGAAGAAGGAAGTTCAGAGTGTAGTTACATGTTTTGGAAAATCAAATATTTACTATAAAATTTTGAGGAATGTAAATAAATATTATTAAAATTAGTGTGTGATAAATATATTATACATTCCTAATTGCAATTGTTTTAAAGGTATCACAAAAACATATTTTTTTTAACAATATAAACATAAAAGTTGAAGAAGTAAGAGTTTATGGGTTTAACTGTAAAATTTTGAAGCTATTTTAAAATTTGTAATATTTTTTGGTAAATTAAATTTGTAATATTATTATAGTCAGTGGCGGAGGTAGAAATATTTTTATCAGAGGCCGAAGAAAACTGCAAACGAGAAGAAGTTGCAACGTAAAAATGATACTAGAATTAGTTTATTTTTTGAAAAAAATCCTAAATTTAAAGAAATAATATAAAATTTTAGTTAATTTGTATAAAATATAAATATTTAATTAAATGGAAATGTATGTGTAACTTTAAAATTAATTAGATTTTTTGTTTTGTATATTTAATGTCATAAATTTTAAATTTTAATGTTATGTTTCCTTTATTATTTTATACGAAATTATGGATAAACATTCAAATACAATGTTTAAAAGGGAAATATTTTAAATATTTAATAAAGTTAGATTAAATTTAAAAAAAAAATTAGGGGTGGTAAGTGCCCCACCCAATCACTAAGTATCTACACCTCTGGTTATAGTATTTCCCAAATAATTGAGAATATATGATACTTCTAAAACTAAAACTCAAAAATAATATTATTGGAAATTTCCCATTAATAATTGCTTTTAATTATTCAAAAAATAATTGATCGTGATTTGGCCACATCAAGTCAACTTATAAATGATATGATGTTAATCATCAACACCGAAGACTAATCCATATATGATACGTTTGAAATACTTTTAAAAGATATCGGTATCATCAACACACAGCGTATAAACAATAAACCATGCGAAAAAACTACAATATTTCGAATTAATTTATGCAAAATATATATATATATATATATATATATAATGTTTTGTTATTTTTCTACCCTTTTACGAGAACGGGATGTATAAAATATTTTAATAAAGCTCCTAAAATAATAAGCTCCCAATTTATAAAATCTCATCAATAAAACTTCTATATGCACATGTAAATATTTTTGAAAATGTTAATATATAAAGAAATAGTATAAATGTTAGTAAAAAAATATTATTGTGATAAGTATGATGTTGACCCAAATTATTTTTATTTTTATTTTATTGGTTTTAATAATAAGAGTGTCTAAATTATTTTTCATTATATATTTATTATATATGTAAATTTGTATTCTATTAAAAATTAAATATAAATATTTTAAGCAAACTAGCATATCAACATGCATTTTTTATATCATATATGGTAGTTTAGTGGTTTTCTTTAAGTTAAAATTTGACATATTGATTTAAATTAGAGATTTAAAAGAAGAAATTATTAAATTATTTTATAACCGGTAAAAAATAATATTATGCTTTAGATTAATTGTAATATATGTCAAAAAAAGATTAATTATAAAATCATGTGAGAAAATAATTAATATTTATTTTTAATGAAGTCTACATTTGTGAATATATTCCTCTTAAGCATAATGAATGATACATTAGTGTTTATATAGTAATGTGTAACTTCTTAACCAGGGTTTCTAGCTTTGGTGGTAAAGGGCTCACAGCTGTGAGTTCCGCCACCTGGGTTCGAATCCCGGCCACAGTCAATTAACATGAGGTGAATTCGGCGGCCTTCCTGGATATCCTTGGCGACTGCGAACGCTTTGGATTTAGTTGGAGTCCTTCGGGGCTCCGGATACCAGGGTCATCAAATAAAAAAAATGTGTAACCTCTTACTAATTCTCTCACTACCAATTATAACAATTGTATATTTGATAGTCACCCTCAAGATGTTGTCAAAATGTTTAGGAGACCCATCTTGGACATGAGATCATGAAACAAAGTGGAATAGAGTGGTTTGGTCATTGCATCGGCCAATTGATTCTTAGAAGTTACATGATGTGTTTTTAACAGTCCAGCCTCAATCTTTTCTCGAATCGAATGACATTGAGATTTTATATGCTTCGTCCTCTCGTGAAAGACTGGGTTCTTGGTAATGTGTAATGTGGTTGTACTATCACAATATAATACTAGAATGTGTGAAGAAGCTACTCCTAACTCAGCCAGCATCCGGGACAACCAAACAATAGTGTTTGAAGTATCAGATAATGCTCGATATTCTGCATCTGCAGAAGATTTAGAGAATACTTGTTGTTTCCTAGTTTTCTAAGCAATGAGAGCATCACCAATGAAGATACAAGAACCTGTAACAGACCTTCGAGTATCAGGACATTGTGCCTACTCAGAATCACTGAAAGCTTTAATCTGGCAATCTGGATCAATAGAATAGAACAATCCTTGACCAATAGAACCGTTCAGATAATGTAATACACAATGAACATCTTGTAAATGTGCAGTGCATGGTGAAGATGAGTATTGACAGAGCTTGTTGACTGCCAAACTTATGTCAGGACAAGTGATAGTGAGGTACATAAGTTTCCGAATCAATCTCCTATATAACTCTGTATCAGGAAGCAATGTGCCAGATTCAGCAGAAAGCTTATTGGTTGGATCCATTGGAATAGACGAAGGTTTACAACCCATGAGGCATGAATTATGTAGAAGCTCCAGCACATACTTATGTTGAAAAATACTGAAACCCTTTGTAGATATAGCTTTTTCCAAACCAGAAAATAGTTAGGTTCACCCAAATCACGTAGTTTGAAATGACTCTGCATATTAGTAATAAAATAAGAAACTGCTACTTCACATGTGCTGGCTATGATTATGTCATCAACCTAAACCAAGATGAGAGTGGTAGCTAAATCAGTAGCCTAATAGAAGAGAGTATGATCACCATTGAGTTTGTGAAAATCAAGGTGATAGAGAGTTGTTGAAAATTTGAGAAACCATTTTCTCGAGGCTTGTTTGAGACCATAGATAGATTTCTTCAATTTCAAAGCAGCATTAGCAGGCAAGAAGTCCCCCTGTATTTTTGCAAAGCCTGGTGGTAAAGCCATATATATCTCTTTAGAAAGATCTCCATTCAAAAAGGCATTTGAGATATCAAGTTGATGCAAGAACCAATTCTTTTTGGCAGCTAGAGCAAAAATCATCTTAACTGTTACCATTTTGGCCACAGGGGAGAAGGTGTCTACATAATCTACACCTTCCTGTTGGGTGTATCCCTTAGCTATCAAACGAGCTTTGTAGCGTTCAAGGCTACCATCAGCATTTAATTTGAGTTTAAAAACACATTTACATCCAACTGTTACCTTTCCTTCTGGTAAAGAACAGACTTCCTAAATATTCAATATTTCTAAAGAACTCAACTCCACATTCATGGCCATACACCATTCCTTAGAATTTTTGGCCTCTATATATGTTCGTGGTTCAGAAGAGTGTAAAATGGTATTAACAAAAGCAGAATGAGTTGGGGAAACTTGGCATAAGAAAGGTAAGATGATAAAGGATATAAAGAGGAAACAAAATTACAAAGATAGTCTTGCAAGTAAGGTGGTGGTTTTCTTGTTCTATGAGAAGCAATTGATGGATCGCAACTGACATCAGAAGATGATCTAGCTAAAGGCATAGTATCATCATGATGTGTTACTATAGTAGGCAGACTAACACTGGAAGTTGCAGGCTTGAGTAAGATCCTGTATGAAACATGAATTAATTGTGAAACTAATTATAGAGTTCAGATCCTTAGTCAGGCAATTAACACTCAACAAATAGAATTTAAAAGATGGAACAAGTAAAACGTTTTCTACATGAATGGTATTACTAAGTGAAATAGTTCATATGCCAACAATGCTCTCTGATAAGTTTGAAGGTAAAGTAACAAAGGTATCAGAAAGAGTGGTGAGATTGATGAATAAAGATGGGTCATGTGAAACATGGTGAGTTTCTCCCGAGTCAATAATCCAAGAATTAGCATGAATTAAAGCATCTCCATATGTGAAAACATAAGGCATGTGAGGAAGAAAAGAGTTATAAAGGGTGATGAAAGTACCAGGGACATTAGAATGAGACTGTACAGAGGAAACATAAGCTGTATTGCCTGAGGGAGATGGTGTAGTGCCTTGACTGTGAAGTTGTGAACTGAAGAAAGAAATGAATTGCTGCAACTGATCTGAAGTAAAAGATCCATTATGAAATATATTTGGTGCTGCATAATGCTGAGATTGCTCTGAAATCTGAGTATCTGCACTTTGGATCATGTTTGTATTGATGTGTGATGGTCTGTCTGAATTCTGATTTTTCCCTATGAACTTCAAACCAGGGGAATAACCATGCTTCTTATAACACTTATCAATTGTGTGTCCTTGACGAAAACAAAAGGTACAAACTGGTCTTGATTTAGCTCCAGTACCATGGTAAGCTTGAGAAGCAACTTGAAAAGCTGCAGGTTCAATACCACTTGTTGGATTATGTCTTGTGGAACGCTGAGAATCATCTTGATCCAAGATGTTGAACACCTCAGAAAGACTTGGTAATGTCTTTTTCATTTGAATATGTCCTTTGATATTATCATAACTCTCATTGAAACCCATGAGGAAGTCTATAACTATGTTAGTATCCCTCTCTGCCAATAGATCTTTAACTGTCCTAGAGGTAACTTGGAGACTAGACAATTCCTCCCAATATGTTTGAGTTAAAGTATGATACATGGAAAGATCCATTGTTCCTTGGCGTAAAGAATACAACTGTTTCCTTAATTTTTATAGTCATGACAAATTTGATTTATGAAACCGAATATATATCAGCAGCAGATTTGATGTACAGAATACTAGTGTAAATGTTCTTAGCTACACTATTGAGCAACCAAGACTTGATCATGATGTTACATTGTCCCATGATCTTAAAGAAAAGATCAGTATCAGGTAGCTGAGGAATTGAGCCATCTATACATCATATTTTGTCCTTAGCTTCTAGAGAAGTAGTCATCGCAACAAACCAGACACCATAGTTTGTACCATCCAGAAGTTATGTAACAAGAATCATAACTGAATAATCGCCATTGTGAAGAAAGTATGGACTATGTTCATTGTCCGGTGAATCACTAAACTCAAAATAATGAGACATCTTGATTTTTGAGATTGGAGACTTTGGAGGGGAAGACTTTGCGATGAAATCGTCATTCTCAAGATCATCAGATTCCGAAGCAAATTGCTGGAAGGAGTTGCGTCGAAGCTGAGACGAGTCTTTCAATAGTGATTTTGTGCGATATTTCGAGTGACATGTTTCGGCATGAAATCAAGCTTCAATTTCTTGAAATGCACTTTCAAGATGATGAAGAAACAACGAAAAATGAGCAAGTTGGGACTTAAAAGAATCACGAAGAAGAATCGAGCATGAATTGCGGAATATTTTGAAGAAAATGATACCACAAAGATTAGTGATTTCGATCAAAAGAAAAAATGGAGAAGAAAATCTTTTTTTAAAAAGTGAGTTTGAGTTCACGCTCTGATACCATATTGGTGAAAATGAATATATTCCTCTTAATCATTAATGAATAATACATTAATGTTTATATAGTAATGTGTAATCTCTAACTAATTTTCTAACTACCAATTACAACAATTGTAATTGTATATTTGATAAACTACGTAATCGATAGTAGATAGCAAATTAATTAAATTATCCAGTGAAAAATGCAAACATTTATTATTTAACGTGTAGCCCGTGGCAAGTTAAATAAATGCCGATCCATGTGAGGCATATTTATTTCTTTTAAGACTGTTTTTTTTTTTAATTACAATTGAATTTGCGAAAAAGAATGTAGAGACTATGACTTGAAGTTTTTAAAAGTTTGTAGAAAGACAAGCCGTAATTAAGTATAAGATAAGTATATAATTAAACAAAAGAGAAACTTATATAAAAGATAAACTAGTTAGCAAATAAACTTTTTTAGTCTTTCTTTTTTCCATCGTCTAAACATTATAGATCGTTTAGCTAAATAAACTCTTGAAAATCTTATGACTTTGTCTGAGACTCCACCTCCTTCAATTTCTAATGAAAACTTATTGTTTGACAAAGAAAAACATTATATTATAACAAAAAAGACAATGGAGTCGGAAATCCAAACCCCGAAAAAAACTCGGTAAAAATACAACGTTTCCCAAACCAAGGGCAAACCAAATTACCTTCCACAAAAACCAAAACCACAAGACAACCATGGACCGTCACAAGTGTATCAAAGGTGGTTCAAATGACCCATTCAAAATTTTTAGATTTATTTGTTATGATATGTTTTATTAACAATAGTTTACAATACTAGCAAAAATTACATCTTAATATTAGTAAATTTATGTCCCAATTTGTTAAAATTCTCATAAATTTGTACATGTATTTTATTCTATACTATAATATTATATATTATTTATCTTTTTGTTCATATACATATTTTTAAACCGGGTAAATTTTATTTCTGAGTCTGCCACTAAAGACAACTGCCAAACGATTCCAAAGATTGGAAGAACATGAACCCAACATTTGAAACTTCTTAAAAAGTTTACCGCAAAAATCATCGGAGACCCAAAGCAACCGCAAACAAAGAATCTCTTATAACGAATAGATACTACCTCATTAAGAACATAACAAAGTTTTATAAACCCTAAGAGACCAAAACTGACATGTATATACTACCATATACTTGATGTGAACAGTTAGTTTTCTCTAATAATATGATTTTGATTTGATACGTGTAGTTCTTTTAAACATAAAAATCTTTACAAGGTTTTGTTTGATCTTATTTTCCTATCTTACTTTTCTGGTTTTTGTTGAAAAAAATTCAATATAATTTTTTTTTTTAGTTTTTATCTGTTTAGTTAATGTTTTTGTATGAAATTTTATTATTCATGATCAATACTCCTTCCGTTTTTAAAAGATTGTCATTTTAAAATTTTCACAAAATTAAAAAATTAATGTTTTCTATAAAAAATAACATTAAATATTTTAAATCAACCAATAGAAAAAAGTACTGCAATTATTTTATTGGTCGGAAAAGTCAAATTCATTAAATTTCTGAATTGAAAACCTAAAACGACATTTTTTGAAATAAAAATAATTGATAAAACGATAATATTTTATAAACGAAAAACGTCGTTTTTAGAAAATATATTTTAATAAACATTGGCAATACCCACTTTACTTTTTAGTGGTACTATAAAATTTTCAATTAACAAGGTTTTAATATTATGTAAACATTCTTCAATGAGATATCATATTCGTTGGCATCTTATTAAATATTTTTATTTAAAATTTCCAATTCTAGCACGCTGCAAGTTTCTAAATGCCAACGTAGAACATTTATGATTTATCCATGTGATGCATGCGCATTTCTAGGATGCTTTGACTTCTTACGAACCTAATCATATCAACGTTGTAAAAATAGGTTAAATTAGGCTTGGACTCATATTTTTGAAAATCCGAAACTCGAACCGAATCTGACTTAAAAATATCTGTTACCTGAATGAGTATTAGAGGCTAATATTTTTAAATATTTGACCTAAATCCGACCCGATCCGATACTCAATTGGGTACCCAAAAAATTGAATTTATGCATCAAACCAAAACATATATTTTCTTACTTTAAATCGTACGTGAATTTTAGGATTTAGATAGGTGAAAATTTTGTCGATTTAACTTATTTTCTAAAATCTAGTAGTAGTTTTGTTTTTGTTTGAAATTATTTGGTGTTGTTATTTGGAATTTAAAATTTAAAACTAGTGGTTGCCCCGCCCTTCGGACGGATTATATACATTTCGTTACTTTATTTAGAAAAATTCATATTTGTTCGGATATAGATTTGTTATGTTAAAAAATAGATTTGTTACGTTTATTGTTTTTTGTTTTCTTTGTATTTGAAATTTTCAATGTTGAGCTTTTTGTTCTCAGCTTTTGTTTTCCGTTGTTTTCTTTTTCAAATTTTCTTAATCGAATACGTAATATTTTTTGTTCTTTTACATTTTGAAATATTCCGCAGAATTTTTTAGTGTGAACACTTTAAACGAATAAAGTATTTCAAATAGTTCCTCTCTTTTTTGTTTTGCATTTACACTTATCTTTTCATCATTTTTTTTTCTTTTAAAATTTTATTTTTGTAGCTATTGATAGGGAGGGAGAAAGATCTGTTCGCTAATCTGTTTTTTATTATAATTTTGGTCAATTTGTGAACAATCTCTATTTCATATGTTTTTCTTCGACTCTCGTACCTTCAACTCTCTTTTTCTTCCATTCAATTTATTGAGGTTTCCTCGTAGTTTTATTGTTAAATCATTTGATTAGTCATATGCATCTTCGATTGTCTTTAACCTCTATTGTGTTTCCAATTTACAATTTTTTCTCTAGTTTTAAATTATGGTTTGGTTTCAGATATATATGTTTTTTCCATTTTCTCATGCTAGTTCGCATCTTGGATTATGCATTATCTTTTCTTTTTATTTTCAAATTAACCAAAAAATTTGATGCTTGGTATTTTTTATTTATTCTATAAATAATCTTTTTATAATATCTTTATTAATAAATACGAAATAAAATTTTAAAATTTCAAAATGATAAACCATATAAATATTATATAT